>OOFB01014418.1:18732-32029 GCA_900323305.1 Trachyrincus murrayi | reverse complement strand
CCCCCTAGCTCCCATGGAGGTCAGACCTGCTCGTATCACCGTGGGTTCAGATGAATTATTTGTCTTCTCCCTGCATTAGCGGAGCAGAGATAATGAGACATGGCAGGTGATAGTTCAACACGCTGCCACAGACACTGCCCTCAACTGTTTTGTCATTACCAACTTTCTCACACCTCATGGAAGGTTAGTTTTGTATGCAGGCACTTGTAAACTTTGCCAAAATGCGACTACATATAATTTTAAGGCCATATTATACGACACCCCCCCTAAGGCGACACTAAGCCCTCTAAAGGCAAGGGAAAACGCCCTTAATTATCAAGGAAGAAACCTTGAGAAGGAACGCAGGAGTGCAATGCGTGTACAAAGTAGACACAATGAATAATGTCATTGCCTGCAGGAAGGCAACGTCAAAACGTCATGGATTTTGGTTTTGTTTCTTACAACTTTTTTTCTTCTGACTTGCCTATTTCATTGCTGTAGCGCCATTGTAGTCGGCTTACTCGGCGTTTCCGTTTTTGTAGCACTGACTCATTGAAGAATACGAACCCTTTTTTGTGATTCTGACAGCTATTCTGCACACTGTTGAGTGGTTTTTGGAAACTTTCTCGTGACGTATTTAAACGTACCCTTTGATTGTTCTCAGCCTCGCCTGGAAGCCACTTTGGATGCCCACTAAATGTAAATGTGAGAATCCACTTGATTCGTGTAAAATACATATTCACAAGGGATAATTTTATACAAAAATTATAGATATTTTCTTCTTTCATCAAAGGTGACCTCAGACACCGTATTTAGTTCTGTCTAACGAATGTCGACATTTTTCCCCCCGTGACTTTCATTTAAAAGTACAAACCCCGGTTCCCTACCCTCTCCTGGTCCTCACATTCCTGCCAGTTAGACTTAAACGTCGGACACGGAGCCGGAGGGCAGAACTTCACAAACATCCGCACATCCCATAAATATTTTAGCACAGTCCATCTCCATCCAGTAGTGCACTCGGCAGCGAGGTGTGAGAAGAGAGGATTGGAATCGGCTTCCTTCACATGCCATTAAAGTGAAGAGATGGAGAGAATTGAATTGCACACACACACACACACACACACACACACAAACCTGCCTGGCTGTGGCTAACACAATATCCCCTTCATCAAGCAGGACCACGTTTGGCCCTGGCGTTTAGATGGCATAGCGGAGGACAACGAGGATTGATAAATGTGACCGGTATTTCCATGATTAGACTGTAGATTGCCGATGCATCTTGTCGTGGCAATTGAATGTAGCGGTTTACAAAGCAAGCGTGAGGGCCCCATGCTGTGAGGCTGCTTTGCATGCAGTCTGCGTCTCGGTTTTATCCTGCACAGATACGTCCCTGGAACCAGCTCAGATCCACTGGCGTAAACTAAACAATTTGTGCTGCAGTCCGCTGCTATTTCATTTGGCTCTTTATTACGTTTCCCTGATTTATTTTCACATTTGAATAGCGGTCACAGTGGGGGACACCCCTCCCCTTCCCTGTGTAAAACTGGTTTCTATACAACCCTATAAAACAAGTATGTTAGATATAGATGAAATCCTCCCTCTTGAAATGACTGCCCTTGCCTGATTTTTCCTACACCGAGACAGAGAATACAGATTTTAACCGTTTGTTCACCTTTAGAACTTAGTATAGAATGAATAAGTGAATATATAAATATATGAAGTACCCAGGTCAAATGTAACCCTTGATGTAGCCATTTAATTAATCTGAGTAGACGTAGGAATCCGTCCTTGTAACCAACAGCCACCACGAGCTGCTCAAGAGCTGCTGTTCTCGTCCAATACTAAATCTCCACCACAATTTTAATTCACAGCGATGGAGGTGTGAGACATTGTTTATGTACATCTGGTTAAAGTCAGGGATTAGTCAACACTTCTCGCACCAGAACAACTGTAATTGGAAATTGTAAATGGACTGTCTGCGATTGTTTAAAAAAAATTGCACACTAACAGAGGGACTAGCTAGTGAAACAAATCTCTGCTAGCTACACTCTCTAAAATGCATGCATGTTATCCATGGAGTGTGTGTGTGTGTGTGTGTGTGATAATTCAGGAGGAATACAACATTCCTCCTGAATTATTGGCTGCATTTGATCAATATATTTAACTTCTCTCCACATTCTGCGGTCAGTGGACTGGAATGGGACCACATGGAGAAACCAGCTGGCTATGTGGATGCCACACTCAGTCCCTGGTCTTGATGCGTTTTCAACCCTCATAGAGGATAACGTACGGGAGGTTATGTATCTTTTGCTTGGATGATTTCTGTGTCTGACAAAAAAAACATCAACATGATCGCACTCCCATTCCTCTTGTATGGTACATGAAATAGTAACAAAAAACGCACACACTTCTGGAACGTTCCAGAGCAGTGTGCTTACAATATGCATTATTCACCGGCAGGTATGGTGTTTTTCCTGCTGGACGAATACAGCTTGCCACTCTGCCTGCTTGTTACTGGGAGTTTGGCTGGCGCTTTGCCTTCGTATGCCAAGAACAGGTTTCACTTGACATTTGAGAGAGCTGTTGTTTTTTTTTGTCATTTTCCTTATACAATGTTTTTATCTACTTTAAGGGACGTTAACATGGGCCTTTTCAGTTGAGAGCTCTTTCGTACTAAGAGGGTATATAGGAAGTGCGCCTCGTAACAATTTCAGTTTGTTACGACAGTTTTTCTAAATGGTAATAGACGGTGTTTAGTGCCTCTCTAACTTCTAAAGCAGGTACCGCCCAACATTGACTCACCCACCCATTCACTTACTCACACCCGCTCATCAGCAGCAGGGAGGGGTCATAGTGAGTGTCTTGCTCAAGAGCACCATGGCACTTTTTGCCTGGAGAATCGAACCAGCAACCCTTTAGCTGCTTGGTTGGCCTTCTCTACTGATTAATCAGTATGTACCTGGTACTGCCTAATTAATTTCTACTAATCATATAATAACATATAGATGTATTTATTATAGTAGTATATCTATTTTTTTTTGCATATTTCTTACTTGAAAATGTATTTCTATTCGTAATGCGCTTTACTGTCCTATACTTCTGCTGCACGTCTTCTCCGCAAATCCTCAAGCGTAACATGTTGCAGACGCGACAGAGAATAATGACACTTTGCCCAGGCTTATTTACACCAATATGTTTGACGGGGTTGTGTCTCAAAGTATAAACCTTTCAGCAGCACCACAGCCATTAAACCAAGGGTGCACTCTGTATGGCTCCGCTGTGCATTCACGGCAGTACGGTTTCCAGCTCCGACTGTAATGGGGCCGATTAACCCTCACTCACCCAACCATCGGTTTCTGAGCAGGAACAGTTGAAGGTTGCACAAGGACGACACAGAAGACTGTAGTGTTTATTTGTTTTTGTACTGGTACTTCTTCAGCTAAACAATGACAAAGTCATCATTTTGATGTTATGTGCAACGCAATTATATGTATGTAATTACTAAAAATAAAGATCTACGTTGATAAGCGGTTGACAAGCAAAAAAGAGCCAAAATGGGGAGCTATAACAGAAATGTTGTAATAGAAAGGTGGAGTTGTAATAGAAATGTGGGGGTACTAAAGACACCGTCAGACACAAGCGGCCTGGTCTGGTTCCCTGGGTTTCAGTGTGCAGTGAGGAGGAACTCCTCACCTGTAACAGCGTAATGGCATAGTGTCTACTCATCCCTAAAACAAGGGCCCCAGCTGCCTTCAGGGCGGAGCAGCAATCGTGCGATAAATAGCTCAAATGAAAACGAAGGGTCGATGAACGTCATTATCTATCGGGCGATCTTTTTTTTCTTACGAGAGTAGAGGAAAAACAAGAAGAAAGCGCTGCCTGTATAATAAGGAGCACACTTTCGATAGGCGGATCATTCCGGTTGAGATAATTAAGGCCCTGAGAGTTCTGTTGTAACGCCAGACCGATGGGAAGCCTGGGAGAGACACAACGAGGTAGGCAGTGGTATTATATTTTCCTTTTTTTTTTGTTTTCTGTCTTTTGTGACTGCTGTGGCCGTGTTTGTTGTAATAGGCAGTAAGATAATAGCCAGCAACTTGTTCCAAGTGCTGCAAGCAGAGGAAAAAAGTTTGAAACAATAAAAAAAGGGGTTGAGAGGTAGCCATATGGTCCATCATAGGAAACTAATAGCTCCGGGGGTTTTGAAAATTAGTATTCCCTTCTTCGTCCCCTCAAAGTTGTTACACAAAAACCCTCACTTTGGAAACTTCAACGCAGGCTTGCCTTCTTGAATTAAAAATGTGATGTAATATTATATAAGCTACTAAACTATTGAGGGGTTTTTGTGCTGACTATTATCAATGTAGTCATTTGTAGTGCTGTAAAAGTTGATATGAGTGGATATACAAGGGGGGTTGTAGAAAGATGGTATGGTAAATGGTAAGTATATTGACTATAGCCAAGTTCTTTTATCCGAGCCGGGGAACCACTTGAAAATGTAACGATTGAACCACATTATCTCCATGGAGGGAGGGAGGTCGCTGGGAGTCTGAGCTACTGAGTCCGAGGTACTGGGAGAACCAAGTAGGCCCTTGTTCTGCTCAGCATGTCTCCTATCTCAGCAGGCTGCCCTGGCCAGACTGTACAGCTCCACCCGACGATGACCAAGTGACCAAGACTATAACAACAATAGATAGTCGGGTTGGATAGTCTAGTGGCTAGGGTGTTTGACTCCCAGCGGAGAGATTCTGGGTTCCAACCCCAATGACCTTAGTCTACCTGTAGGCCTCCTTGAGCATGAAGATGCCTGGCCCTTAATACCTGCTCCTGTATGACAAAGTCTCTGTATGTCACTTTGGGTAAAAGTGTCTGCTAAATGACTAAATAGAGGGTTAATAGAGGAAAAAAAAGAAAGGAAACTAAAGTTATTCTATTGTGATTACACTGCAGGGCTGAAGCTAACCAGAGAAGAGGAACACATTTTCCTTGCAAATCACAATAGACAGCAGTGGAACACAGAGATAACGTACAGTAGTTGTTTTATTCATGAAAAATTTGAGATGAGTTGATTAATTTGTAGCGTTGGGCTGTTTAATGCTAACTGAAAGACAGCGGCAGTAAATCTTTGTGTTTGGGTTTTGTAGTGAATATGTCATTGCTAATGTGCAGATCTTCCTCGAGATCTTCCAACCAAAGAGACAAACACATTAAAAAACACTTTAAAAAATATAGCGTCGATTTCCGGCTTGAGAATTATGTTTTTAGATAAGCGTCAGGATTTTAGCATTTGACGAAAGTGGCAAAAGTAAATTGAATGTCTGGTGGCGGTAGCAATGCAGATTTTGTGCCCTTTCTTTCCCTTTACATCCTGTTTTGTATTTATTGTGCAGCTTTTAGTTTTATTTATTTTCTTTCGAAAAATGTCAATGTGAAACGATAAGCTCAAACTATGAGGCAAACACAGCCTCTGACCCATGGGGACAAAATGCCCATTCAAGTTCCTCAAATTTGAACTCTGCTTCGCCCTCTCAGGACGGGTTTCTGTGCTCTAATCACCAATGAAAGCACAAACAAAAACCTTGTGAGAACTAAACAGCCACAGATAAAAATACCCCTCTTTGACCTTTCCGAGATGGAATCTGAGAGCGAGTACTTGAATAAGTGCTTTTTGATGAATGCGACAGTCTGAGTCTGAGATGGGTAATTATATTTTTATGAATCCCACGGGAAAAAGCAAAATGGAGGTGTGCATAAAAGGTACTCCGTGGACTTTTCCCGAGGGCTGACCTTGACAACAGTCATATAAAGCATACAAACCCCCCCCAAGCATTTTTAAAAGCATCACCATGCTCTCGGCTTCTGTGCCATTTAAAACTTTCAATCCAAGACACCGGGACTGAGATCATCAGTGGGAGTCAGGGAAATGAGCAATGGTCGCCTGTCGCTCAGAGGATATAAATAGACTTGGATTTGATCCAGACCAAAGACAGAATGAGAAACCCATTCGGGTGATTAACTGTTTGGATGTTCTGGGGGTGATCAACTGTTTGGATGTTCTGGGGGTGATCAACAGTTTGGATGTTCTGGGGGTGATCAATAGTTTGGATGTTCTGGGGGTGATGAACTGTTTGGATGTTCTGGGGGTGATCAATAGTTTGGATGTTCTGGGGGTGATCAACTGTTTGGACGTTCTGGGGGGTGTCTCTTTAAGCACACTTGGCACCAGACAATACATGTCAAGTAAATAATGATAATAATAAATAATATAATAACAACATGCATTTTTCTTCATTCATGGCTCTTCAAGAAAAATACATTATCTGCATCTTATCTGGTTAGCGCACAGTATTTTCGCACTAGTTCTTTTGCACTCGTATTGCTGTTGCAATACTGAAGAAATACTGATAAAAATTCTCTCTGATGTTTAAATAGTTAATCCCCCTGGAATTAAATTAAATTTGCGTCCTATCTGGTAGTAAGTGAACAAGCGTCAAGCGATTCTTCTTTAAAAACCTACAAAAATAAACAATTGTATTAACGCAGAAAAAAATATATGGATTTTTAGTGAGTGGCCAAAATTCTGGATTACATTTTGAGATGAAGCGTCAAAACTTTACTGTTCATGACATTGGTCAGAGGCACTGCTCTGCCAACACAACGAACCATCAAATAATCTTATTTTGTGTTTGTGAAGATTCAAGACGAAGCCTCCTGTTCATTTACAAAGAAGAGGAATGAAAAGGTTGTTTCACCACAAAAGAACCCCCCCCAAAAAAATTGTTTTGTGCAAGAAAAGACAGCAGTGTTTTGAGTGCCGTTACTACAGCATCAAATTAAAAAAGAATGTCTTGACTCATGCTACATATATATTAAATAAATATTAAATATATGTTCAGCTGAGGCACTGATATTACAAAGCTATTTGATATGACCCCTAATGTACAATCTCCAAAATTAGCCGATCTATTGACATTTCCTCCTTTACCGTTTCCTCTATTGATAAGAGCCGACAGCCGGTGAGAACTATTGATGTCTCGTGTCTATGTCAATAACCATCTACTCCATCATGCCGGTGAACTCAGAAATAAACTGTGAGGACACTGAAGCTTGTGAAAGGACTGTGGAAAGAGCAGAGGAATGTGTTGTTGATCCACACAGACCCCTGTGCGTTGTTCTTGGTCATGTTTATTACACATATCGCATCAGGATCAACTGATTTAAGTAAGTAAGTAAGGCTTTATTTATGTAGCACTTTTTCAAACAGAAAGGATGCATGACAACAAAATCGAGAGCTTATGAGGGGAGTTCAAAGTTCAGCAATATACGTTGGGGCAAGACCAAGGTACCAAGATGTAAAGCTTTAGAAGTCATTAGAAGTGTTTTAAAATCAACCCTTTGCTAGCGTACAACTCTGCCAGCGAACAACTCTGTTAGCGGTAGAACAAAGGTTTGGTTGTTAACATCGGCACGCGTGGTTCAGTGAAGCAGAAGCCTCCGTTGATTGAGCAGCGCCTCGACAAATGAGCAAGGACAAAAACAGGGGGGGAGGGGGTTGGATCGTATATAGAGAGTCACACACACACAAACACAAACACACATTGGAAATCAATTACACTCAAGCAGCGACTTCAACTTGTTACAAACGGTATCGATTCCAAACAGCCGACCTCATGCTTCGCTGCATTGTTATGTCTAAATTATTGTGTTGGTCGGGGAGACATTAAAGCACACAGGGGAGAGCCATAAATCCATGTTTAAGTCTTTCCATCAGGGCTGGGAAAACCAAGAAACACTAAAGCAACAAACACGACATAGTGCCTATTGAGGGGGGCGCAGTTCAATGTGGGATTCAGGTAAACACGATGGAAGCCCATTCAAACGAACCAAACTCAGCACAACTCTGGCACCTGCAGGCCACCGTAGCTCATGAACGCTTGGGCAACAGGGCGGGAAACGATACTGTGGATAGAGAAAGAGGAGGAAAGAGGAACTCGAATGGTAATGTTGTAGAGAGTAACTAGCTGCAACCCCTGCGGCATTTGACCCACGAATATGGTAACTGACCCTGGAAAACATCTATCGATATGGATACAGCACCTACGTAGGCTTCAATATTTAAAATAACACACTCGAGGGTGGGATAGTGTAGTGGCCAGGGTGTTCAACTGTGTCCGATCCCCATCAACGCCATCAACCCCTACCTGCTCTTAACGCCACCGTGTAGCTGAAATCACTGTAAGTCGTCTTCAATAAATGCATCTGCTTATATGACTCAATAGTAAATGAATAGTAAATAGTGTCATGCACTTAAAACACTCATCCTGTCGTCATTCGACCAGCGACGAACAAACTCAAGGGAAAATGCACAAGGAACGTGAAATATCGTCATTAACTCCACGTATCTTCCAGTAACCATCTTATCTTGGCGAGACAATTCATCGCTGCCAACAGTGACAACGCAAAAACACGCAAGGCTCATATCCATTTAAGTTGACAAGACATACAGTGTATTTAAAACGGTGACAATTCATGTCCATTAAGTAAAAAAACGAAATATATTGTGCATTATATTGTGTGTGTGCTTTTTTTTTGTTACAAATGTGTTAGTGTGTCTTCTATGAACTTAGACATATTAATCCGGGTCATTATGTCAACACATTCACAAAAAGATATTGCTGGGGAGAACGGACCGGTGAAAAACATAATGACGTCAGACCACCTGCCAAAACATTTCTCTTGAAAGGGTTTTGTCCCTGAACAGGGGTACATTGACCCTCCCCTGAGAAATCACTGCAGCATTCAGCGACCGTGTTTAAACTGAACCTTATTGAAACCTCTAAAAGCATTACCGAGAATCGAGATTTGCCGAGCTTTTGATAATACACTTCAAGGTTATTGGAAAGGTTATTGGTACTGCTGCCGATGCCTCAGTGAGGATATCGGAGTGACTTCGAGACACTCAGGAATGTCCCCAGACTCGTCGCGTTAGTCGCATTTGTACTTGTACTAGCTTCCTTCTACTCACTTAATGTCTAATGATGTCTTGGCTAATTCACATTATTTATAGCTATTGGCAGAGACCATGAGCTAGCATAGGTCCCTCCTTTGGTTACATGACCTGGTGTGGTGATTACTTCATTACACCGCTACAGGGAGTTGAGGCAACGCAGTGCGCTCAGTGAAGCTAACTCCAGGACTTAATTTCCTGCTTTAATACAGAACCACTTCAGAACCTCAATAAAGACCCTCAATCGGTATTTAATCATCGCCTCGACTTTAGCAGCAAATCCTCGCAGGGCTGATGCGCACTGAACTGAGACATATAAACACATCGTTTTTAGTCTTATGATTTACTCCTTATTTTTCCGTCCTCCAACCCCTAAACACATTAAATATGATGTTCCTAAACCCTGGCGTACATATACTCACTTGTATATTTCAAATCTGATTGTGTGTCATGAGTGAGTGTTTAGTGTGCGTTTTGAATAATACATTGTAAATGTTGTTTCTCACCACATTTCTCTGTCCCCTTATGTTCCATATCCATCATGTCGCATATCTGCCAGGCCCTGGATTCCTCCCGGATATATCGTTGCCATCAAAATTTGTGGGCTGTGCAGACTGCAGAGAAAAATACAGGGAAAAGAGGCATTACACTCCAAAATGGGAAAGGAAAACACTAGGCTGAAACACAGAGGTGTTTATAATGGCCTTCCATTAGTCATGTTAGCTCAGCTCTGAGGTGACACAGAACCATATCTGGTGTGCTTTCCGTGGGTGACGGTATTGCTGTAGCATAGCGTTATACTGCCCTACAAAGCCTAACTGCAGTAACTAAATGAAGTGTTTTAACTGGCCGACTGAACGACAAAACGTAGATGACATTGCATCAGCGATGATGTGAAGTTACAGAGGATAAGGTTACAGCTTTTCAGAGAGCAGGTAAGCTAATGCTAGCTAACTAAACATCACCTGTCAGTCAGCATGTATAGCGATGTGAGGTTAGATGGGTAGAGAGTGAAATCCGCTAGGATCCCAAAGCAGACGCCTTGGTTTTGAGTTTGATTCTCTCTAAAACAAAGCTAAATTGAACTCTTAAACTTTGTCACAAGATAAAACAGTGTATTATTTTTTGTTAGGCATTTAGGGGAAGACATCCGAAGGATGGAACCCAGAGCCTTTCGGCTGGGAGTCAAATCACTACACTATCCCGCCCCCACTAGCTCTAATCGAATTGAGTCAAATCAAATCGAGTACAAAGTAATCTAACCTGTAATCCTTTTACGTGTATGGTTTACAAAATGTATAGAGAAGAGAAGGAGAGGTAAAGATGGTACCCTTTCGTCATGATACAGAATTAAACACTGTTCATATTTGTGGCTAAACAACACTAAATTGAGTGTAAAAAGGTGCTGTCCTCTGTGGATAGAGGTGACGCTAATGGTGATTCCAGTTCAATTAAAGCAGTGGCCATCTAAGTCCCCCAGGAACCCCTGACTGGTAAACGGTAAATGGCCTGCATTTAAATTGTGCTTTTCAAACCTGTGGCCACTCAAAGCATTCTACAATTACACATGCACATTCACCCATTCATAGACCCATTCATACACCAACGAGGGTGTCAACCATGCAGCTCGTCGGGGGCAGTTGGGGTTAGGTGTCTTGCTCAGGGATACAGCCGCCCGTGGTGGATTCAGTGTCAAGGTCTAGTTGTGACTAATCACTTAATGAGAAGAATCATCCCTCTCTTTCAGGCGAAGACAGAGGGATCTCTGGGAAAAGGCCCCCCTGATTACAATGTGGCTTCATAAGCATTGGTCCTACATATAGATTAACCAAAGCCCGATCGCTCAAGACAGAGAAGGAGGTGTTACTGCAATGAAAAAGCATTAAACTTCACATCAATTCCCAGAGAACATATAGAAGAATATATGAAAATACCTTTTGCCTCAATGAATATTCAGAAGGCTTCCATCTCCTCCCAAATCCCAAAGACAGCTGAGAAGGTTTGGGGATAATGGTGAAAAATTACTTTGTTCTTAGAAGCCCCAATTTAGATGTAAATGCAATTCAAATTCCCTTGCATTGTCCTGATTAATAACTGATTAATAACTCAAACTGAAACTTTGGAAGTTTCCGTTTGACAATTTTCTAAGGAGAAAGTAGAGAAACCAGTGTACCGGTATGTATTGATCAGCATTCTGACACACGTTTCATTGAACATGGTTGTTATTGATACAATAACAACCTTGAAATTACTTTTCAAGCAATCAATTCAATAAGCAATTCAAACGTACATTCATGTGAATACATTTGAAAATGCATATTTTTTTCCTCGTGCAAAATGGTTATTTTTGTCCGCCCAAAACCAAGATTTTCAAAGATGTTCTCCCAAGTGGATGAATTTGAAAACACTGGTCTCACCTCACTGTGCTGTGGACAGAGTGTGTGTATCTGTGCAGATGGATAGCATTTAGATTTATCATTTATCTGGCATAGTGCGGACATGTCCAGAGATGAAGCCGTCTTGAGATAAATACACAAACTAAACCCACGGATATCACATCACCCACTGGCCTGGAACATTAACATCACCAAGAGTGATAATGTGAGGTTCTCCTAGTCCCCACTGATCAATACACACCGATAACCAACACAATACACAATACGCTTGACTGATACACTGGTAATTGTGGTGATTGGATTTTCCTCAATGTCTTCTTGGTTAGAGTAAAACAGCCCAGTACAAGTGAATTCTCCTAATTCAATCTCCTGTCTGGGATTAATAAAGTCAAAATAAAAAATAATATTATCTTAATTTTAATTTAACTTCATTTAATATATTTAAACGTTAAAATATATTGTGATAACATAGACATGGGAAAGACACAGAAATGTAAAATAAATGTATCATCATCAGACTTAACAATCTCATATTTCTCTCCCATATATATATATATATATTTTTTTTAAATCGATATCAAAAATCTATATTTCCACGGACGTCTCCTCAACAACGGATCACATCACATGCTGGGCAGCTGTTAGCCGTTGCTAGTTAGCCGCCAGTGGGAGGCTGCGGATGAGCTCCGGTTGGCGTGAGCAGACAGCCCTCCGGGGCCTGGCTTCGGACACCAGAGGAGACGAATGTGGAGGAGCAGCGAGGCGGAGGAGCAGCAGAAGGAGGAGAAGAAGCCCCAGCCGATGATTGATACAGGTGCCAGCCAGAGGGGTCAGAGCCATGCCTCAAAAAAGCGGGGCCATCGATTCTGCTGCCCTTTAAACAAACAAAGGGACATCTCCCCACTTGAGCTCCGCGGTGCTGTTATAAGGCCTGACTCCTCCCAAACCCCCTCCCAAATAACTCCTCTCAGCGCTGCTGCGCCGCACACTACAGTCTGCCTGCCAGGAAACTGGTCGAATAAACAAGCCCACATGGATTCTGTGTTTAATCTTTGTATATACTCTTTCCTCTTGCGCCCTTGTTTTGAATACATAGTGGGGTGAATGAATCTACTAATCATACTAATCATACTACTCAAATTCTAAAATAAGAGTTGTAAAATATAACAACTACATTTTACCAAATATATACTATACTATATAGTATATACTAATATTAATATTATAATATTAATTAACTAATACTAATACTACAAAAACAAACGTACTTCCTCTATGTGTCTTTCTTGTTGTTCCTAGCTTGAGACCTGCCGGGACATTTTGTGGGACCTATTCCCCTCCTGCCACGCCAGCTGTTTAGCAGCAGTCATTAATGAGAGGAAAGAGACCACCTCCCCACCCATACACCCCTGAAACCACTTCACCTGCTAGCTCCCCACCCAAGAGTCGGTGAAAGAAAGCAGAAGGTGTCTGAGCAGATTGCAGGGAGGGAGGGAGAGTCGCGGCGTCCTAATGGTCTCAGTCGAGCAGTTTAAAACCAAATGAAAAGAGCCGTCATCCTCTGCACATGGCCGCCATCATGCATGTCACCCAGAAGGGTGGACTCTGATTGGTCAGACGCGACACATGTTGGCCATGTGTGTATCTGTGCCCATGCAGCACACGAGAGAGTGGGCGTTTTCAAAGAAAGGCACAGTGAGGGGGGAGGCACCAGTAAAGCTCAGGGCAGAGGGATAATATAAAGTTCAAATGAGACCTCAAATTGCAATTTTGTGTACAGGTGATCCGCAAATCCTTCCCATTAACTTCTGTGGAGAGCAGATGCGTCCAAATGCCACATGACGAGGACGCAGGCCATAGACTGTCAAGTTTCTGTCTGCAAAAACAAAACAAAACAAAATGGCTGACATTCCTT
>OOFB01014395.1:12147-25625 GCA_900323305.1 Trachyrincus murrayi | reverse complement strand
AATGTTGGCAAAGAATCTGCACATCTTCGCGTTTTTCTGAAACAGCTTGTATTCCGCACACTGGGTCATCTCCTGAGATTACATAAAAGACAATGGTTAAATGTGTGTGTGTGTGTGTGTGTGTGTGTGTGTGTGTGTGTGTGTGTGTGTGTCTCTGTCGCGGATGCCTTCACTTCACTTCACAACACCTCTCCTCACACTCATTGTACTCCAGAATAACAAATGTGCATAGCAAGCACAGAGCAAACATGGAACAAATGTAGATAGCCCAGGAAACCATCTTCATTTGTATCTAACAAGGGACGTAATAGCGCAGGGTGTTGTAGTGGGATGCAAACAATGTTCATGTGGGCAGAAGTGGAACAATGTTCATGTGGGCAGAAGTGGAACAATGTTCATGTGGGCATGAAAGAAGTGGAACAATGTTCAAAAGCCAACATCCAGTCTTCCCTACCTGTGGTCCGGTCTGTTTGATCTGTTCACCCAGCTCCAGACAGGTACGGAAGGAGGCCAGCAGGTTGTCACACAGACAGCTGCTGATGTCACCGTGGCGAAGATGCTCCTCCACATATGATTGGTGCTTAACGCTCTGTCTGACCACAGTGATGTTACTCATTACATTACAGCCATTGCTTGTCAAACATGTATATGTATAACTAAAGTGAGTGGCAATGTGAACGTGGTGGTGCTTACTTGACTATGAATTTCCATGTGTTTGCATGCAGCGCCATGTCCAGGTCGGAGATCACATAGCAGATATCCAGCAGGCTGTGAATGACTGTAATTAAAGAGCAATGGTAAATATTTTCGGATAACTAACACAAACACACACACACACACACGCACGCACACACGCACACACACCGCGGATGTCCGTGAGTTCTCAATTAAGTTAATTACTCAAACAAAGGCCAGGTGTCGCTAAACAAAAATAACTTCCGTCTGACTGCGTGGGTGAGGGAAGAGCTAATTGGTTATTCATTCTAATGAGATATGCTGTGAATGAATTTACACTCCCTTTATTAAGATTGAAATGCAATTTATTTATTTGGCAAATGTATAAATGTACCCTGAGTTCCCCATGCAAGTAGCTTCACTTTAACAAGCCAGCTTGTGTCGTGACACATTGAAACAGTTAGAGGCCTTTTCTTCTTACTTACCTGATGCTTATGTGTGTGCATGTGTGTGTGTGTGTGTGTGTGTGTGTGTGTGTGTGCATGCGTGCATGCACGTGTGCGTGCCTGCATGCACGTCTGTGTGTGTACGATGTGGAGGACTTCATTAGCGTATAAACGCCTGCCTTGTACCAATAAGGCTATAATTAAAAAGATTGTTTTCCTGCCACTATCAAGTTCCTACACACCCAGAATAGAAAATACATATTTCACAGAACGATTTCAGATAATTTCTCACGCCTTCCCGCTGGGCCAGTCAAACAGTCCAAGCTAATCCCTTCTATTACCTTCGAGGTTGATAATTCCACATCCAGATTCACAAGCACACACACTCTGCAGGATACACAGTGTAGCAAATTCCCCGCGATGGACCAACTCTGGAGGAAAACACTGTTTAAGATGCTGCAGCATTAGCACAGTGAAAGGCCAGAGAACACTTACTTCTGCCTTTGTTGTTTCTACCCATGATTCACATGGATCAATAATTGAAGGCTCCTTCCTGCTGATGGGTTTTTAATTCCCGCCGGCCACGTCGTATTGAACCTTGGATTGGTTCAATCCATTTGTACCATCACAAAAGCTGACACGTGACTGGTTGGGATTTTGAAAATAATGCCGGCCTTTGGTTGAACCTCTGCTTGGTTGTCATGTTTGACGGCCCGCCCACTTTGTCAACAGAACAGGTTGTTGTTACTCATGTTACTCTGTGTTACGGTCAGATAACAATGGTTATTTTGTAATGTAATTGATGTTGTTTTTTTTACACCACTTTCATCACAGAAACACGAGGGTGATGAACCTTCTGTTTGGACGGGACGTGGAGGAGCATGATGGGTACAGCGAGGGGTACAGTGAGGGGTACAGTGAGGGTACAGTGAGGGGTACAGTGAGGGTACAGTGAGGGGTACCTCGGTCTTGTTCCACAGGCCGTGGTTGTCCAGCAGCATACTCTTCTCCTTCCGGGCAAACCTCCTCAGGTCTCTCTCAAACTGCTGTGGACCAACACAATCAATGATCTGAAATCAGATGCTGTTTTTCCTGTTGAAGTTTCAATGGCACCGAAATGAAATCGTAACTGCAGGTAATACCAGATTTGACATTTTTTTGCATTTGTGTATTGGATAAACCTATGTTCCAATGGGTTTCTTTACATGGCGAATATGAGAGGACCTTGTTTTTAGTTGTCTCAGATATCAGAAAACCTTTTAGCACCACCAATACATTATAATACGTCCAGTCCAAATTTATACCTCAAGGTCAATCTGACCACTCGATCTGAAAAAATTGTTACAATAGATGTGATTGGATGAATCAAACAAACTAGTGTTATGTTCTTACAATATCATTTCACACAAACCAATCTGCTTCAGAAGCCTCGATAGACGCAATCAACAGACCCAAGCGATTGGGACGAGGGTTACGAAGGAGAAAGCGGAAAGTTAGTTAGTTGCACTCCCAAAGTGGTGCGAGCAGGTAATCAAAACCCAATCTATTTCCCCTTATCTGTGTGCTCCAGTCGACTGCCTGCTGTAAACGATCCAATCTAAACCATCATCCAATACCAGCAGTACGTACCCTGGACCCCGTCCAGCCCAGCAGAGCAAAGGCGTAGCGCTCCATGGGCGGAGTGACCACGTCCACGCGCACCGCCCTCCAGCTGCGGCCGTCGTCCTGCCCCTCCGCCCGCTGGACACCCCCCTCCACCTGGCTGTCCTCCAGCCGCAGGATGAGGAAGCACTTGGCGAAGTGGTCCATGGCTTCGAAGCTGATGCACGGCAGCTTGCTGATGTCGAAGGTGGACGTGTGGTAGTCGCAGTACAGCACAATGCCCTGTAGGGGTCAACAGAGAGTAGACTATCAATCAGCCTCGGGGATTGCGGTGTCAACGCGTCAGGTTGTGTTGTGTTGCTACCGGCAAGATAAGAATGTGTATCATTCGTCATTGTTTGCGGGTATAGCATGGCAAACCATGACACAAAACAGTCCTAGCAGGAGAGAGCACGGACCGCCATGTGAACATTGAGTTCTGGTTTAATTGTTCTGCTGGTTCCACTGCGGTTCTGTTCACGGCAGAAAGCCGAGACGGCTCCACTGTGCAGCTAATAGCAACCTCTCTGTCAGGGAAGTTATCGGCATATTTAGGAGACTGAATTATGACGGCGGTGTGGTGGTGTTCAGGGTTGGGGTTATGTGTGTTTGTGTTACGGGGTGTGTATGAGATAAGTCTTAAGAGAGGGAAGTCAGAGTGTGTGAATAACAGAGATAAGAGCGAGGGGCGATGGCTAGGGGATCGATTTGCTCTGGACTCTGTTGGTTGGTCTGATTACGCCCTGAACCTGGACCAGACAGCACCATAACGGCCACGACCGGCCGATCTTCCCATCCGACCCGATAACCGGGGGTTAGCGGCGAAGCGGCAAGCATCTCGCTGGTCGTGGCCAACAGCTTGGCCGTCCTGCTCCGCTTTTCTGCCTTCTTCATGAGAGGAAGAGGAGCCTCTAAGGGGCTCGTTTCTTGCCGATGGTGGTGTAGTCGTTAACTGACTGCTGAACATCTTTTGAGTGACACGTTTCGCTCATCAATTATCCTCTGAGGGGTCGTATAGAGATAACCCCCCCCCCTGCATAAAATCGACCATCCCCCACTCACCCTGCTGGGACATGGAGGAACGAGCACTCCGACCTCTCAATTACACATCACACCTTCCAACCGCATGGAGGGAGAGAGAGAGAGAGAGAGAGAGAGAGAGAGAAGGGGAAATATTCTGCCTCCTAATGTTCAGTAATGGCGTGGCGAAAGGCAGCAACACTTTCCACTTTGATAATGAGGCCAGAGAGAGAGTGAGAGAGAGAGAGAGAGAGAGAGTGAGAGAGAGAGAGAGAGAGAGAGAGCGAGTGAGAGAGAGAGAGTGAGAGTAATCTCACACACGCACAAAGACGCTCATTACAAGGTGTTCTGTTTCCCCGCGTGTTCCCATCCAGATGCCTTCAGAGAAAGCAAAAGCAACTAATGACGTGTGCACGTGTGTCTGTCACGCGGACCGCGAAGGGCATGAGCGCCACCGGGACCCACCTGCATAGCAACACCGCCCGACAGGCGCGACCAGCAGCCTTGTCAGTCACTTTAATCCTCACGTCTGTCCCTCCTGCTTTCCAACGCCCTCGCCCTCGCTAAACGCAGCACGGTAAAAAAAAAATATACAAATACACACAAAAATAAACCCGGGGGAGGCAGTGACGGTTTTGTTTTTTCCGTCCGAGCGGCGGCCGAGGGGTTTGTCGAGCCCTCCAGCGGTCGGTAATCTCCTCCCACGCAGCAGCAGGTAAAGTCAGCCTCTCTGAGAGGTACGCTCGTTTCACCAGGACTGTTTACAGAGAGAAGTACCAAAGAGAAGATCATTTGTTTTCCCCAAAGCTTTTTTTTTGCTTTTGAGTGTTTAAAAAAAAAAGAAAGAAGAAGAAGAAGCAAAAAAGCAACAACGCTTTTGTGATGTCAGAACTTATTTTTGTGTCAGATTCTTCTTTTTTTTTCATTTATGATTGTATGATTACTTGCATTATCTTGTTTCCTGAAGGGTCAGCAGAAACGGCCCCTGAGAACAGCAAGCGCAATTCAGTCAGCGGTCTAATGACAAGTTCCCCTCTGACTCAAGTGAACACATCTCACGCCCGCCTCCAAGTCACAGATTAGCATATATTAGTAGGGCGTGTTGGAACTCTGCACGTTGATTCTGCCTGAATGAAGTGACGGCAAGTTTAAAGAGAGAGAGAGCGAGAGGGAGAGAGAGAGATGGAAAGTGTGTGAGTGTGTGCTTCCTGTGTGTGTGTGTACAATGTGCAAAGCACATTTCAATCAACGTCACCGAAAAATAACCATTAGCATTGAGGAGCTAAGTGTCTCTGTGACTAAAATAATAACCGCGCCTCTGCAGAATCAGTGATGTGTCACCTCTCACTTCCCCTCCCAAGCCCTGTCGATGTGTCAGCATCGATTCATTCTCTCTGGCCCTCCACCTGTCAGTGGTAATGACGAGCGTTTAAGTAGATTCATGTCCCTAAACCGTTGGCACGCTATAGTTTAGAGCAGGGCCTAGGTTTTGTGGGGCCGCCCTGGCGTGCTGATGAGGGACGGCCTTCACCCTACTGGGTTAGGTGCCTCAATTATGTCCGAAAACATCGATAGATGTGTTGGTGTGACACATTCACTGACAGCACGCAGGTGATCAGCGAACCTGCTAGCAACATACTAGCCAACGTTGCAGAGTCTAGAAGTCTAGCCTCACCAGCCTAATTATTTCACCAAATTCACCAACAAATTTTTCATGTTTAAAATTGGACTTAAAATGTTTGCTTGTAAATACTACTACTATGTATGTCAATCACGGCACCCGTCGCGCTCCTACCCATCCTTGATCACGCGCAACCAAGCCTCCGAACCCGACGACATTACAAAGTCTCTAGCACACCGCCCGCCCCCACCTCCGCCACCGCCTCTCCCTATGCTAGATGGAGGGATGATAGATGGAGGACAGCGTGAAGCTCCGCCTCCACTCAACTGCCATCGGCGGCGGGAGGGCCAGAGGACCTTGAAGCTCATGGGTTTGGGGCAGGGAGCTTCTGGCTGACCTTGCACCCCCCCTCAAAACCAGCAGGGGGAGGAGGAGGAGGAGGAAGAGGAGGGAAATACTAAAAGATGAACCCGCTCACGCAAGGACGCGGCCAGATAAATGTACGTCTCACCTCCCCTCTGGCTGGACGGGGCGCTGATGGTGTGTGTGTGTGTGTGTGTGTGTGTGTGTGTGTGTGTGCCACAATATTATATTTCAAGTTAAGACATTTCCACAAAACACCCGCCGGCCCCTCCCACACTCTACCCACCAAACCCCCTACCACTACCCCCACCGCCCCCCCGCCCTCCAGGGGCTCCATTGCAGATGACAAGGTCATACGGCTTAAGAGCCCACCTTTGCCACCGCTACTTAATCACCCCCCCCCGTCTCTCTCCCTACGGTATCGCCCATCCCGGCCCAATTCTAATCCCATCCATCGCCCGCACTACAGTTATCTAGTACTCCCCGCTGCTAGAGTTTATCTGGCGCCCGACCGGCGTGGTCACGGCGAGGCAGGAGCAGGGCTGTAGCGGGGAGGCAGGAGAGGCTGGAGCAGGGCTGTAGCGGGGAGGCAGGAGCAGGGCTGTAGCGGGGAGGCAGGAGCAGGGCTGTAGCGGGGAGGCAGGAGCAGGGCTGTAGCGGGGAGGCAGGAGCCAGCCGAGTGGTGACCTTTGCTGCGAAACACTAATGAAGGGGAGTTCAAGGTGATGATGTCTCCCCATCGATGCAGATCACAACACATTTTGTTGAATGTCATCATCCTCATCATCATCATCATTGTCGTCGTCAGCCACATAAAGGCCCAGTGGACACGCACACACAGTGGACACGCACACACAGTGGACACGCACACACAGTGGACACGCACACTCTCACACAGTATTTCATAACTGTGTGCGTGCGTGTATGTGTGTATGTGTATGTGTGAGTCTGTGTGCGTGTATCCTTGGGAGCAGAGGAGGGTGGAGAGAGAGAGAGAAGTATTTTTAAACCCGTCTGTCTGATGACAAAGTGGGGACACTGCGGCTCTCCTGATCTTCGTCAAACACTCTTCCTTCTTCTCTGCCCAGCCCCACTGCAGGCCTCCCCCCTGGGGAGGAGCAGCTCCCCCCTGGGGAGGATCAGCTCCCCCCTGGCCACCCTACACAGCACATCCTTGTGCCAAGTGGAGTCAAGGAGGACAGCTTAGAAAGTTGTTCATACGAGCTGTCGCCAATGTCAACATCAGCACCGCGTTTTGGCTTCAGCAGCCTGGATGTGGTGAAGAGCTTCCAGGGGTGGAGAGTAACGAATTACAATTACTCTCGTTACTGTAATTGAATTTTTAAAATCGGTCATTTTACTTTTACGTAAGTAGTATATTTAGTTTGAAGTAATGTACTTTGCTATATTTTAAATCGCTTCCATTACAGAGTAAGATAAAGTTTTCTACGAACTGCGCCTGCACACCAGATAAAGTCCATGGCCCCAGCTAACTGCAGCGCCAGCTTAACCACCGCCGGTCAGACAGCAACCAGAAATATGTCACCGCTTCATCACAAAGGAGATGGAGACGGACACGGACTTGGCCATTGGGAATTTGGGCAAATGCCCGATGTAGTTAGCTACCATTAATACATTAAAATGATCTATGGCAACTATTGTTAACGTTAGCAACGCTAGCTTAGCTAACAATAGCAATCTATTCATGGCGGCAGCATGTCGTTATCAATGGTTTGCATCACCACTACCCTGGTTGTATGACAGGAAATGACGGTTCTGGTGGCGCAACTGACCGGTGGAAGGAGTTTAAAGAGCGCTTGCAAGATGTTCCGAGATGTTCTTTTTTTTGTCAATTTGCATATAAATTGTGAAAATTGCACAATTGAAATGCGCCGTTGTAAACAAACAAACTGAACAGAGCCTCCCGACCTGACGAGACACCAACGTGCCACATTATCAGCTTTTAGCTTTAACTCGCAAAGTATGTTTCGTTGCTATTATTACAAGCTGTCTAAATGCTAAATACATACTTATATTATTAAAGTTAGCTTATATGCTCGGTTACACAGCTTTGTGAAGCATGAGAGCAGGAAACAGTGTGTAAACTAATGTGTTATAGCACATTAAAATAAATTAAAATATTTTTTGTCAAACTTTGGGGAACATTGTGATCGTACAACTCGGAAGTGCAGTGACACCAGCCACACTGCGGTGACCTACTGTTCAATAATCTCTGTGAAAAAAAATGGGCAATAATTGCATCATTAATTACAAGAAATGACATCATTATGTGATGAAGGCGGAAAGCACGGCCTGCTTTCTCTCTCTGTCTCGGTCACTCAGCTCTTCACACGCATTCTCTCATCCTTCTCACAACCTTCCCTCTCTCCCTCTGGGTCTTTTCTGTCTTTTTGTGTGTGTGTCGCCTTTCCATTACAGAATCCATTTTCTGTCCCACTTTCTCTGCCAGCTTCTCTGGTCCCTGGTATTTCTTTTCTAAGTGTGAAAGTGAGAGAGTGAGAGAGTGAGCCTCTCCTGAAGTGAATGGGTTTTTCTTTACATGGCTGTACATGCGCTGGTGTAAAAAACCCAAGAATATGGCTTTGATATTCTGTGACAAGCCCATCCTCTGTGTCTCTGGGGTGGGGCTTCAGAGCACCTGGCAGAAGAAGCCAACGCTTACATGGTGTGAAAACATAAGTGTGCCCACGTGGGTTGAAGCTGCTACCCGATCGGCTCTCTGGGGAACTGAAACTGTCATCCAATCACCTCTGGGGGAAGGGGGTTGCATATGTCGTCCAATTGGCTCTCTGGGACACTGAAAGTGTCACCCAATCAGCTCTCGGGGGCGCTGAGGAATATTTCTCCCGCTTCTGTGCCAACAGTAAAATAGAACTGTGAATATCTTAGTAAGTATCAGTAAGAATACTCATCGATGATGTTCAAACCTTCAGGCTGAGAGAAGTTCATGAACGTACATTCTCTTACCTCTGTTCCTATGAGCTGTGTACGTCAGTTAACAAGAGTTTTTTGACAAAGAATTTGACAAAGCAATATCTAAAACATGTAAGTCCGTCCCTCTCTCTCGCCTCTCGCCACTGAACCCACGCAACTGAAACGGACATCGCGCCCTCCCAATCATGCTCGGAAGTCCCGCCCTCTCTCTCGCTAATACACGCACATTTGAAGCGACCCACGCCAGGCGTTCCGGTGTGAGACGGGAAGGTTTAACCCTTCCGTTGTTCCTTTGAGCCGTGGAGCGATGAATTGTGACCTCAACACATCACAGTCACAGCTTGACTTTTGCGCTGACCCGATGTGACAGGGAGTACATCGCGTATTATTTCTTCCCTCTTGCAAGTCCAAACTCGGATGAACCGTCGAATGAACCTCGTGTCAGTCAGCGACGCTGAATAGCGTCCCGGCGTCTCCTTACCTGCCGTCTCAGGCTGTCCAGCAGGCTGAGCAGCAGGGTCTCCTCCTTGCCCTGCTCCGGTGTGCTGAGCAGGAAGTCCACGTCGTGACCAAACGCCTTCCCCCTGGACCGTGACACACAGGCACAGTGACTGTTAAGAGAGACGCTTCAAGGAAAACCAAGCTCCCTAGTTTGAGCTAGACCCCCCATAGCTGTTCAGAGCCTTCTCGGGAGAAAATAAATAAATAAATATAAATACTTTTTTTAGATGCAACAACTGACGGGGGGGGGGGGGGGGGGGGGGGGGGAGCGGTGGCAGAAGGCGTTATTAAAAGCATGAAGTATGCGACTGTCGGCATTTCAGCTTTTTCTTCCCCATCTTATAATTCAAACAGGCAATTTGTCTTAAGTTGTTAAGTCAGCTGTCGGGGGTTTAAAGTGTTCTAGGAGAATCATCATTTTCCACTTGGATCCATGTGATAGACTGTCCATATGGAGCCTCGGGAACGCTGCATTACTGTATGCAGAGACGCACGGATTCGCAAAGTCATTATCAAGTCATTACCAAGTTTAGCGAACACAATGAATACACAGATAACATTTCGTCGGCTCTGTGTGGGTATATAGGAGTCAGGGGTATTATATACATTTCAACTAATGGGAAACACATTAACTAAACAATAATAGGAAACTAATAAATAAATAAAATACATATGAAGCTGCATTGTCTTAATTGCCACGCTAAAGACTCTATTTCCTCTGATTCTGGGAGTAATGGAAAGCATTCTCCTGGCCTGGTAGAGTAATATATTACTAATTATATTGGGTTCAAGTTGAATTGTCATATTATTTTAATGAATACATTAACAACTATATCTGGCTTATTTCTTGCTTCACGGAAAACAACTCAATGTATGTGAACTCAAAGGCCATTTCTCCGCAAGTTGTGGAGTGATATAATACATATGTAATTATAACATGACGATTGATCATGTACATTCATTCATTCATTCACAACGCATACGCATCAAAAAGTGAGTCATTCGGACATGCGGTTGTATGTCCAGGACAGCTGCGTTCCACCACAGAAACATCCGGTGGCGTTCAGATGGCCAGAGACCACTACTCCGGCCTCGTCATGCCCCACACGACAGTGAGATGGTGGCTGTGTTGATGCGGGCTGACAGCCAGCGATCTGGTGGCTGTTCACGCTGCCTCTGGGGGAACACAGCTGCTGGACTCACGCCAGACCCGGATGATTCTGCAGCTCACAAACAGCAGGCCAGCTGCCGGCCCTTCTCCGAGCCCAAAAGACTGCTCCATTGTATGTTCACACACACACACACACACACTCACAAACATACGATAGGAGTATTATGTGTTATGCGTATGATTCCACGACTTATTGATCAACCGTTGTGTACGGCCAACACCCTATTGATCTCTTCTTAAGGGCCACTGCCTCCTCTACAGTGCTTGTTCATCTTGTCATCGTTGCAATAACTTTCCTCGGTCACGCTGTGTCTCATCTATGAAGCACTCTCTTCCGTTGAAGAAGATTTGACTACACACGGCATCAAGGACATAACAATCTGATTGAATTTTAGGCTCGACAAATGTTATGCGACGATTGAGTACTTCATTTAACACACACAGTGTAAGCCTACAAACTCACCATGCATGCAAACGAGGGGAAAACACCGGCACCAACTGAAATGAGGAGAGTGAAGGAGGGCAGAGCGTTGTATGGTTTGTGGGGAAATTGCACGGGTCTCCGTGGCTAATTCACAGGTTAAGCAGGTATAGCCAAACAGCTGTTTAGCGCCTGGTAAGGGAGTTACATGAAATGGCTGGCGTTGACACTAACATTAAAACAAAGTGTGTCCATCAGGTATTGAGTAGCACACTGCCTGCCCGCCAGTTTTAGTCCTGCAGGAATACATTGGGTGAGATTTGAAGGACACTGAATGTGGCTGTATATTAATAAAAAGAAATGTCCTCTCTTCTCTTTAATGCACTGGGTAATTTAGGCAACTTAGTTTATAATTGCTGGTTTTTGGTCTTCTTCCGAGTGTTTTTCACAAGTGTGTGCAGATGTTTTTTATGGTAACCTCTGTGAGCACGACTAGTCCCACATATGGACTTTTTGGCCTATTTGAAAACCAGGTACTTCAGATGCCCGTCTGCTGAGCGGGCTTCATTCTTTCCAGAATCTTCCAGCACTTGTAAATGGCAACGCAAGCGCTTCCAGCTCCTCTTCTTGCGGCTCATGCAGCTCCTGTCGTTGAGAAAAAAAGCCTTTGCTGCGCTAGCAAAATGTACTGGAGTGCACTGCATGAATCTGTGTGCCATGAATAGCAAAATCAAAGCAGAAGATCATCAGTTGAAGATAGTTTACCTCCAATCAGCTCTTAAAGCCCTAAGATCTTATTGAAGTGTCCATCAGTGGCGCGCGCGCATGTGTGTGTGTGTGTGTGTGTGTGCGGTGATGTAGCCTAGCTTTCTAAAGGCAATCTAAGGAAGGAGAGCTTAAACAGATTGAGCTAGGGCATTAGCGTGTCTAGGCGTTTGCAGATGCGTTCTCTAAATTGACCCGCAGTCAGCGGGAAAAGGGTGAGTCAGCATATCACACGCCTTTGCTACAGAACAATATTGTCTTTTCTCCCCCCCTCTCTCTCTTCTGACTTTAATGATGTGAGCTACACGCTCACACAACACGTTTATTTAGCATTATGAGTCAGCATTAGCTTCAGCCCCGCGGCAGAAGCGGTGTGTGGCTTCAGTTGAAAAAGAGCTAAAAAAGGTTCAACCTTTGGTGGATTTCTCACAGTAACGGGAGTAATCATGATTAGCTATGCTACTAGCTACTAGCTATTAGCTATGCTTCTGGATACCGTTGTGGCTAACATTCAAAGAAAGTGTGTCCGTCACTGTGTCGCTGAATTGGTAGAGGCGTGGCATTAACACTGACATGGTATGGGATTTGGGCCACAACTGCCAAGAAATGAATGCACTCATGGCAAGCTATCCACTAAACGCCATATTTCTGGGACGTAAGTGCTACATTCTACACCTTTTCACTTCACCTGATGGTAATGTCGCTGGATGGTAATGATACACCTCTATTGTGAGAGGGAAAACAATTAATTATTAAGCTTTGCCATGCAGAAGCTATAAAATATACAAGGATATTTGTGAAGACGATGGAGTGACTGAATAATGGATCTGTAGCAAGCATTGCCTCAAAGATAGATTCAACCGTCGGAAGGGTCACAGATGATCAAGTCAGGTATCTAAAGGCTGTGGGATGTGTGTGTTATCTCCTTTAGGAGCCATAAACATTTCTCTTTTTGATGTATACATATATAAAAATGTCCCAGTATACGGGTTTCTTTTTTTAAAATATAATTGTGACATATGGGAATTCATAGAGAGCAACGCCGTGAGACTGGAAGCGGAAATTGGAGATTTGTGGCGTGATGTCAACAGCCTTTTAGCCAGCCACCGCTTTTGCAATATAAGGCCTCGATAAGACACATAAAGAGACATGGATCTTTACTGGCGACGCAATTGTGGTCCATGGTGACGGGGAAGGTACGTTCAGCCTCATATCTTTTTACAATCCTCCCCTGCAGGCAAACCACTTTGGGATGTGTCACCTGCGTTTTAAAGAGGTTCTTAGGAAAAAAAATCTGTCTATCTTCCTCCGCATCCCCCTGGCTCTCAACCGCTTGCCGTCGCCGTTTTCTTTGCAAGGTAGACGATTCTACTTAGCTTGGGCGGGCGGGATACACTTCATTGGCTGCATTAATATGTGCAGATCGCAATTTTTGGAAGACGTCGGAATAAGCCGCGATGAGGGCTTCTCTCTCTCCCCGGACGAGAGACAATGGACTGGAATGAATGATGTCTCAGGGTGCATTTCGAATCACGGGTAAAAAAGACTTTGCTATGAGTTCAGCTCTTTCCAAATGTTGTACAATTAAGCTAAATTAGCTGTTTCTCAGTGCAGTAGACTTGATAAATTTTCCAGCTATGTTTTAAATTATGTAAATTGGCCTTTTTTCAATAAGACAACAACACATCCATTACCTTCTCTCTCTCTCGCGTGTGTGTGTGTGTGTGTGTGTGTGTTCTTGCTCCACGGCATCCGAGGTTCTCTTAACACACACACACACACACACACACACACACACACACACACACACACAGTAACAATACAATAATAACATGTTTTTTATTATATATATGACAATATTTTGACACATATGTATTGGTATTTTGAGTCTATTGATGG
>OOFB01014394.1:27378-37378 GCA_900323305.1 Trachyrincus murrayi | reverse complement strand
GTGTGTGAACATACACGTGTAAGGCATGCATGTGTGTGAACATGCATTTGTGTGTCTGTGTGCATACAATCAGCATCCTCCTATATGTGTCCACAGTGCTGAACCTACCCATCATGTTGAACAGGCTCTGAGGGGCGAACTGTCTCGGCATCTTCTGCACAGCTTTCCGGTAGACGGCTAGGGCCTCCTGCAGTGACGGTAATGGAACGGTTAGCCCGGGCCAATCATTTTTGTGGTTTGTGTCAGCATAATTACCATATTGAAATTGTGCTGACATGATACAGGGAGCTGGAATTGGCTAATGCTGCTGAATCAGAGGAGTGCAGGAGGCAATCAAGGCATTATCTCCATTACTCCACAACCTACTGCACTGCAGAACATTAGCATCACATTTAATGCATTGCTTTTAGTCTGGGGAATTAACATGTTGTTGAAATATGTTCAGTATTCAGGTTTAAGAGCCTCCAGTGTAGGATGGAGGGAATTTATGGGCAATAATGAACGACTTTAGAATGAATCTGCATGAATAGAATTAATCTGCGTCCCTCCATATTTAGAGAAAATAGGCAATATGTTTTTTTCTTAATTAAACGCTTTCCCATAGTACCTTTATTATCATAAGATAATAACATCTCATGAATCCCCCCAATTTGAATACATCTGAAATGTATACATACATCAAATATAATATCTAAGATATAAAAAAGACAGAACATAAATGCTCATATTAACTCGTAATAAGGAATATCCACATGTAGTGTAGATATAGTTATGAGTAGAGCTGACCTCCTGCAGGCCCTGCTCATGCAGCAGCTTGCCCAGGTTGTACAGGCAGCTGGTCACGGAGCTCTTGTGGGCGTGCGGGTCTTTGAGGTTCTCGTCCGGGATCTCGGCACAGGTGGAGAAGGTGCGCTTGGCCTCCTCCAGGCTGCCCTGGTTCATCAGGACGATGCCCGTGTTCAGGTAGGCCGCTGTGGGGTGAAGAGAGAGAGAGGTGTGGGTGGTGGTGGTGGTGGTGGTGGGTGGTGGGTGGTGGTGAGACATGTGTTGTGCAGCGGGAGTTTGAGTTCAGTTCACAGAGTAGAGTAGGAGAGAGGTGAGTATAGGTTTGCATGAAAAGTATAACGCATAAATAAATAATGCAATGAAAACTTGGACGTGTGAGATGGTTATTCAATAAACGTGCAAATAGTGGAAAAAGACAGGAAGACAAGAAAATACGTAGGTAAAAATAAAAATAATACTATAATACTATAATAGAACAGAGGCAAAACAGAAACAGAAAGAAAAGTTAAATGTAATTAGAATAATTATCTTGTCAAATAATGTTCCCTTTAGCCCCGCCCAATAGCGTCGTCGGATACAGCACAGGACTGACACGAGCAGCCAAAAAGCGAGACTGAATGTCATTATTTTATCATTAAGCTAAAACAGCCTGACAGAGCCAGCCTACACAGTGAAGCAGGTGGCTGAGGCTACATCTCATTCACTCAGTACTTTCAATTACTACCTGGAATGGAAACACGACGGTGAGATGCAGTAATGGCCGAGCGATCACCGCGATCCAATTACTTTTGAACAAAGACTCACAAAGCCGGGGTGTCCCGTGAGAATCTGTAATTGCGGACAGCGACTACCTCACTTCGCTGGCCCCCCCCCGGTCCGATCAGGCAGGTCGCGTCAAGTCTTACGTGCAGAACAACGACCTATGCCTAAGGTCTACTTACATGCCAGGGTTGGCCGGCTCCCGATGGCCAGTTTGTAGTAATGCAGGGCTTCTGAGAACCTCTCTGTCTCTTGGAGCAGCAAGCCGCTGAAGGGGAGAAAGATAGGTTCAGGATGGATTATTCTTCAGAACATCAACCAATAACCATATAGGAAATTAAGTTAATCAGAACGAAATGTTTTCCACGATAAAACCTTTTCATATTGTATATTGTATTTATTTTCATTTTCATCGTAAATAAAATAATTATAATTGTGTCCCAATATGAGAATATATGATCTATGTCGTGTGTGTCTACACAATAGCACTGAAAGACGCGAAAATGTTTTATTTTGAAAATCCATGCCATTTTGAAGCCACATAAAGCAGCTCATAACTAAAGGCAACAGAATGTTTCTATCATGGCTGTCAGGAGCAAACCCAGAGGCCTCTAAACGGTCTCTCTTCAGACCACAGCTATCCTATTTCCAAGATTCTGCAAGAAAATGAATTCCCTCTTTTGAGCAACAAGGAAATTCAAGATGTCACAAGTGCATTGAGCGAGCGCGGAGCAAACTAAATTACGAACGAAACAGTCTACTCTGCGTGTGTATACCTTATCCCAACGCACACCCATCATCCATCATGCTGCGACGGCATCTCCATTTCCAATACAAAAACATAATTTGTTTTCTCCGCCTCCTCCTGTGTGTAAATCGCTTTGCCAGCTTTAAGCGACAAGCGGGAAAACACGAGAGGGTACAGCAAGAGAAAGAGAGGGGGGTGGGGGGGGGGGGAGGTCCATGAGGGAATGACTCCCGGAGCTGTTATGAGGCTTCGGCACCTTAGAGACCCGGGGGCTAACACGGGTATTAGCAGCTGCCTCGTGTTCTTCCTCCAGGCTCCGTAATCAAGTCACCGAAGGGAGAGAAACGGAAGGCCACAAGGGGTACACCAGGGTTCTCCTTTCGGTTCTTACATCATGCCTGCAGCTCTGTTCTCTCTCCTGTTCATAACACTACACTACTTCTCCAATACCCCTCTCTCTCTCTCTCTCTCTCAGCAAACCTTTTGTGTGTGACTCTTTGTGTGACTATTTTTCTTCCTGACTTTTCTCTACACCTTCTCTACACACTCAGGGTCTCACTCCCCGGTGGGAGACCCTGAGAGGCGAGGAGGCAAAGCGAAGCGTCTTTGACACTCACAGATTATACAGCATGTCGGCCATGTTCCCTCGGTAGTACAGGGCGTTCCTGTAGGCCCTCTCCGCCTCCGCCATCTTGCCCTGGTTCTTCAGTACATTCCCCAGGTTGCCCCAGGCTGCGGAAGCAATGTGTCAGTTAAAGGTTTGTTTGGTAGTCATAACTTTTACATGGAGTCTTCTGACTATCTATGTACTTGTTGGTTTTGGTGGCATTAGAATGTGTATAGAATATACACACATACTGTGCAGTTTATAATATATACTATCTTATATTACCCATACATTGTCAATTACAAAAAATGTACATATTCATTTGTAACCTTTATGATGTGTTATTATATCCTAATATCAACAGCAGTTGCTCTTTAGTCGAGTCATATCAATAAAAGCCATCTACATTGCAGTTATATGCAAGTCCCTTAGCAGACACTTTTATCATTAGCAACTTCCAGTTGAGGCTGAGAGCAATCGAAGCATACGATCAATGTTGCAGCGACTACAAATCCAAGTGCTGCATGAGGACCAGGTTTCCAACACAAGTGTGCTAAAGCGTGTAGCAGCCAGGGCAGGACAGCTCCCCAGCTAACAACTAGCATCAAGGCCTCACCTTTAGCGGGATTGACACTAATCCCAGACTTGTAGAGATTCTCCTCATTGCTCCAGTCCTTATTTCGTTGGACGGTTTTGACTCCGTTCAGTACCACCAGCCCCGTGCAGAGACAGAACAGCAACGCCCTGCACCCCCTAGTCCTCCGCTTGACGTACAAGGTCCTCGCCCCGACGGCCACAAGCAGACAGAAGCCCATGCTGGGAATGTAAAGCACACGCTCGGCGATCACAAAGCCCACGTAAAAGAAGAGGTTCGTGGCTGGCAAGAAGGGTAACGTCAGAAGGCTCAAGGAAAATATCACCACGTTTTCCGTCGGAGGCAGGGACGTCCGCCAGGAGGGGTGGTGAAGGCCAGCTGTCCCGTTCGCGGCGGTCTTCTGGGACCCGTTTTCGGAGTGTGTGTTGTGGTTTGCATCAAAAATGTGGTAGCCGTTCCCGTTGGTGACGTGCTTCCCATTGGGTAGAGACTTCCCGTTGGTTATAGACTTCCCATTGGTCATTGAGGCGGCTTTCCCATTGGCCACTGAGGCCTTCCCGTTGCTCTCATTGGCTGTACAGGCATGGTTCCGAAGGCCTAACACAGCCAGGAGGACATAAACACCGTAAAAGAGAACCGTCTGCAGGTTCCTCCAATCCGCAAAGGTCCTGACCAAGGGCAGGGCGTCCATCGACCAATCAAAGCTGAGCTTGTCGGGGCAGAGGAGGAGCCACGCGTTGGCAGCCGGCAGGTGGAAGAAGGTGAGCGTGCGGGTGAGGAGATGCGGGGAGTCCGCGGCGGGGTTATCAGAGTTGGAGAAGTTCGGGGGTTTGTTGCCCATCCAGTAGAGACGGGCCGACAGTAGGACCACCCCCCAGGAGGCCAGGACGCTGAGACTCAGCAGGACACTCAGGTTCTTCTTCTGTGGATGCAGGGAAAGGGAAAATATTTGATTGTGATAGCTGTCGGACAGTGTATTAAAGCCTCTGGGTGTGTTAGTCTGATGGAAGGTTTATTTCATGTGATTATATTAGATCGGGGTGAATCAGAGTGGCAGTGGCAACATCCAAGAAATCATCATCGCTCATCACAATACAAAAGAACGAGGACCTTTCAGATGCTGTTCACACTGATAATGAAGAATCTTTTTGTAGTTGTGTGACAATAGGGAAAGAATGTCAAATATTATCATGTGCCACACCTGCACCCCAAAATAATGACATATGCTGATGACAGGCGCCTTGATTTATCGGTCTATCAATATCCACAAAGTACCTTCATTACATAGTTCACAAGTCATGCATTAAATCAATCAACCAATCAATAAATGGCTTAATTGAAGACAGAATTGACGATTTAAGGATCTACATATCGAAAATAGTAATCCATCCGTCACTTCAGTTCATTGTGACCGGAACTGTAAAGCAGTGGTTCCCAACCTTTGACTTCAGGCAGACCACTAGATTATCATGGACCACCTTGTATGTAAACGGTGAAAAAATACGGTTACAACTGATGTCATGCACAAAGTGTCCCTATTTACAGGAAATCAATCATTTGTGCAATTTGAAAGAAAGAATAACAAGTCATAATTCTATATTCACCATATCATTTACCTATCTATCTTATTTTTTCCATTATTGTCAATTCATCTAAATTTTGAAAACATTTCCCACGGACCACCTGCAGTACCCGGACCACAGGTTGGGAAACGATCGAAAGCGGTTAACTTTGAAGTGTTGTTTTGAAAGCAAGTGGGGCATTTCCACTAAGTCTTGGCTTGCTGCATGTCAGGATCACATCAGCATGAGTGTGAGTAATAATCAGCTTAGGGCTCCATTGTGGCGGCAGGTGGAGCTACGCTGTATACAGCTCAGTTAAGACCGCTAAGTCTGTAGCATGATCGGAATTAGATCGTTTGCTGAACTTTGTTTTGTCACGCAACTTCTTTAATGTCTAAACCACACTTGGCCGTGGCGATGTAGACCTGACCGCTCCATCGGCGCTTCCATAAAAACATTGTTTTCAATGCAATGCGACTACGCCATAGGGAGCCATTTATTTGCCTCGCTAATTCTGTCAATTCAAATTCAACCATGTTTACTTTATATGACATAATATTGGTTCCATGGGATAAATCCATAGGATAATCATAGGATAAATCGGTTCATTCGGCTCCATCGTCTAGTCCGGGCATTTTCCCATACATTGATGTAATTACTCACATGGCATGGGGTTCGATGGTTTAGCATTTAGTATAACATAGCTGTTTGCTCCAATTGACTAAGCCATGTATTCATTGTACGAAGCTGTTTAAGCACATATGTTAATTCCACGACTCGAGAGTACAAGAGTTAAATCTTGCAACTTGGCAATCGGTGTTGTAAAGATTATGCCATGACCCTGTGACCCCTCATGTGCATGTGCTGTTGCTCTTGTATTCTGGCCCATTGTTCTCTCCAATGACTTGAGTGAATTGGTGGGGGGAAAAGGACACTTGAATGGCTGTATTATATCTGTATCAACTAACAACACCAATAATGTATTTGTACTTCAGGTTGTAATAGAGATCTAGGAATGACTTGATTGACCAGTTGATCTCCCCAGAGATTAAACTAGATGATTAGACGATTGGTAAGAAGCTTTAGCCTTCTTTGAGATTAAGTGTAGGATAGGTACATTTGCACAGATGTAGTTGTCATTAGGCCCAGAGAGTATTTCAAGTAGGAATTTATTTTTGGAAGACAAGATCAGCGAGAGTAGAGAATGAAGCGGTGAGAATTGGATATTGATTTGGCCGGTTGAAAGGTGGAACACAAGGATGAGAAGGACTGCCTTTTGCATGAACAGGGATTTGGTTTATTGATGGAAGAGCTCCTATTGCCTGTCAAGGGAGAACACTGCTTGAGAAATTCAATGTTCTGTTCAATATCCCAACATAAACCAATTCCAGCAAGGAAACCATTTGGGATTTTTAGCTGAAGAAGCTTCATTCCACCCCTCCCTGCCCTGTCCAATGTGTAAATAGCTCCTGAATTGACTTCCCAATCAATTATAGACAACTCAAAGTGCAATCTTTTGATACGATTAATCGATTGGCACGGTCTTTTGCCGGAGTGGCTAAATGGGCCTTTCAATGGTGTGTGACTAAGATTTGTCAAATTGACTCTATTAAGAAGTCTATGGAAGTTTGTAGGTTCAGTATTCATTTATTGTAGCACATTTATTGTAGTTGGCATATTTACATCAGAAGATACGCTCCTAATGCCCTTCTACATTACCTCGAAATCTCTTCAAAACTCAAAAACATCATTGGCTTAATGCTATTCTATACAATGCACTGGGGAGATGCATGGGCGTGTTGAAAAGGTCTCTGTTCCTGCAAGATAAGATGCCCCTTCTTTGTTATTTCCATCTTCTGCTCCCCTGAAAAAAAAACTTTTTTCAGTTTATCTTAATCAGTGTGCTATCTGACATTTTGACACTAAGCCACATGTCCCCACTTTGTCAGTATTTCACTTCACTGCCTTCGGTTAGCCGCCAGTCATCCAGGAAACATCTGTGTATCTGTGACATCTGTATATGGCTCGGGTGTAGCTGGATATCACCTGATCTGTGTCTAAGTACGGTGGGGTCGGACTTCATGGGATCTGTGTCAAGTTATGGAAGCTATGGAAAATTACACTCCATGTGATCTTTGTCTTGATTTAGTGGACGTCAAGCTCAGTCCCCAGCACACTGTCAAAGCCAACATCCGCTGTGCTCTGAGTCTTTCAACTAAGGGGACTCCACACTATCTTACATATCATATAGGGGCCCCCCCGTCATTTAGAAACATTAGCTTTTAGAGCTCTCCTAGCCCTTGTACTTTTATTTCCCTTTGTTTATCCTATGACTTTTTTCATAGCGTGAGAGACCCTCTCCACTCTCCCTCCCCCTCTCTCTTGTTCTTACCTTAGCACACTACACTCCCCATCCTGTACAGTTGAACAGTGCCATTCCTTATCAGCATCCATTGCCTTAATCTCAGTAATGTGGGATCTAGAAGGTTTAAAACATTTTTCAAGAAACAGAACGAAAAAGGCTTACTTAATATATACAACTTTATCCAGTACATGCTAGTTTATAAATACTGAATACCTGATACCCTATGTAACGTTTCTAAGAATTGACACAAACCAGCAGGAATTATCATCTAGAATTTGCTTGTAAAGTCACATTTAAGTTTGTTATAATGTGTACCAATGTTTTATTTTAAATAGTAACTTCAATTTTAACTTAGAAGTTAAAATTTGGACTATAAGTGTTGTGTCGGTCTATGTTGGTCTATTTAGATGTCATTTGGGATAATTTGGTGGATGTTTTTATCCAAAACGTCACACAATACCATAATCCATTCATTTTTAGCATGGGTGACCCTAGTGGGAATCGAACCCCTAACCCTGGCAGTGTTAACGGCATGCTCTCCCAGTTGAGCTAGATATGACTGCTGTCCAACTGAAGTGGGAGATTAATTATTGACCAAATACACATCCAAAATCCACAGTTGTCCAACAGTTCCCAATCAATTAGCAACAAATTACAGAGGCCTGTAACATTTTAGACAAGACAGTGTATTTTACACAGCAGAAATCTAAGCAGTGTTTCTATGTGACACCTGATAACAGAGCTCTGATGAAGTGTCCCCAGAGGCAGACAAGTACTCCCTCTCCACTCTCCGCTAAGGTTAAGCGTTTTATTTGTTTTAGAATTCGGCCGACTTGCCGCATCTCATCCGACCCGTTATGGTGCCACCACGCCGGCCTTTGAGAGAGCTTGACGTTGATGGAGTGACCTAATTACCCAACAGCACTAGCCGCGAAAGCACAGATACTGCTGCTACAAAGGACCATAATGAGAGGGGTCGAAGGTCAAACGTCTACCCCCTCCACCCCGTCATCATGTGCAGCTCAGTGCCAGCGCAGTGGATCGATGTGGGGGACTGCTTGTTAACCTGGCATGGTTAAGTACATCCAGTATGAGTAGTGACGACATCGGTATCTCAGTGGGGAGAATCATTGCGTCACGTGTTGGTTCTCAGCTTCACTTGTAAGTTGCTTCGGATAAACAGACTCTACTTACTGACTACAGGTAAATAAGTGTTGTTTCCTGTATTTAGCTTCCTTGGTTTTGTAAAACGTTAAATGACATTAGTTAATGATGAATTGAATAGCAATATGGATTATTATATCATATTATCATGATTAATATGTGGGAAATCAGTAAGATTTACAGTTAAATACAATAACATTTTCAGCTTTTCAATTACTTTGCGGATACGGGTTGTGTTCAAAGTGTTCAACCGTAATGTAATTATTACCCATGATGCACTCCTCATCACTTGCTTATAGTTAGACAAATCATACACATATTCTTCCAATATATTTACGTTTACACTTAGCATACGCTTTTATCAAAAGCGTATGCTAAAGCGTATACAAGTGAGGCCGAGAACAATCAAAGTAGGAGCCGCTGCGAATGTATTGCATGTTTAAATAACACAACATTATTAGTGTTGCTTTAATTGCTACAGCAGGTACCCGTGCTATCTCCTGTTGTGTTGCAGAAGCAGCTTTACATTCCATTATTCAGCCGTGAACAAAGCCAAGCAGCAGAATATAGAAGACACTATTTCACGGCTGAGCACTCTTGCTTGGGGATGATTGACCCGACACTCATCGAGCGGTCAGTGTGCTGAATTATCTGCAGGACTCCAGACTGTACCCAGAATAAACAAGAAGGGAAAGGTGTGGATAAAAAAAAAACCTGAAATAATAAATAAATAATAAATAAAACAGGCAGTAAATCTCTGAGGGGTTTTGAGCAGTAAGGGAATCAAATTATTTTTCTACCGGCTGGCTGCTCTGTCTTTGTTCCATGGAAGGATTTCTTGGACATGTTTTTCCCTCAAATTATTCCTGTTCTTCAGCCTAATAATTGCAAATTCAAAAATATTGTCTTGCACATCCAGAATGCAGATTGCACGTTTGCCTGCTTGAAATGCAAAAGCTGTCAACAATTTAGACTCTGTCTTTGAGGACTTCTTTCTGCTGCTAATGACCAGCAAAAGGAAGACAATTTCTGTTCATTTGTTATACTGTTTGTTTTTCCGGTGATAGACTGAAGGGATCAAAAACATTTTGGGATTTTATGATGGCAGCACATACACATTACCATGTTCTAGACTGCAATGTCTGCTGCACCCTTTCTTAACCCTTTCTCAAAATCTCATTTCACTCTGAATTTCTGCAGTGGGTCTGCTGTGTCCAGGTGTGGTGAAGTGTAGAAAAATCAGTCTGGCTGTGGAACTGATGACACGAGTACATCTTGATGTCATTTTTTTATTTTCAAAAATGACAATCCTGTCATTGTATTCATTGTCAGGCAATTGCCAGAGCAGCATCCTACCCCCCCCCCCCCCCCCCCCCCCCCCCCAACCACCACCCCCACACCCCCAACACCCACA
>OOFB01014388.1:7486-22165 GCA_900323305.1 Trachyrincus murrayi | reverse complement strand
GTTTTGTTCTGTGTAGAATTGCTTTTGGGCAAGCAACACTTCCAGGAGTATCTGTGGCTCTCTGGAGGGCCACACGGTGTGTTTAGTTTACAGATGCTGAAACCAACCCTCACTGTCCTTCTACAGCTGTCTGCCCTAAAATAGTTTGAATTTGTTGATTTGATTAGAAGAGTAGAACAATATTTCTTTATTAATTATTCAAAAACATTCATTATTAACTGGGTTGATACAACACTATACACCTCTTCCCAACCCCAGGGTGGCGCTGTGTCACGTCCAGATCGTGTGCTGAACAGTCGATTGGGTCCCGGGGGCACAATGTTCTGTACTTATATATAGCTAAATATTAACGAGCCTATCACTGAACTATTTGCTGCCCAATAGAGGCTATGCCAGGGCAAATAAATAACAAAACAATGAATAAATACGTGGAGGTGAACTCAAAGCTACTGAGACAGAACAGTGTCATTTTGTCGTGCACCCTCACACTGTAAGTAGCAAGCAGAGCAGCAGAGTGTGTGAGCAGTATCGTGAAGGTAAGCTGTGATGCTGTGGGCACGCAGCGTTTATCAAAAGGTTTCTCACTGAGTCACAACAAGGCCAGCTGTCACTGCCCGTCATGATCCCAGCAAGCAGCTGACCTGTGTGTGTGTGTGTGTGTGTGTGTGTGTGTGTGTGTGTGTGTGAGTGAGTGTGAGTGTGAGTGTGAGAGTGAGAGTGAGAGAGTGAGTGTGTCGGGTTGGAGTGGATGGACGGCAATTGGGAGCAAGTTGGAAAGCTGATTCGGCTTAACTGTTACGAGGAGGGCCCAGTGTTACATTTCAACAACGTAAAGAGTTCTTCAATATACTGTACATTACTAACCGGGCAATTATTGTCCTCTGGATGTGTTCATAAAGTAAATGTGCATGGCACGTTCATTTTCTTAACCTTAATTTTGGACATAGATAAAAGTGCATGTAGTACTTAACTGCATGTATATGTACAGTACACTAGCCTACTTTATAAAGAACCTTATGTTTCACTAGTCTTCAGTTTGTTTACGCCTCCGTTTACAGGAGCGACACAGAGCAATTGTCCCTGTGCTCCCTCTGCTTGTAGCGCACACACACGCACACACACACGCGCACACGCACACACACACACACACACACACACACACACACACATATTTAGAATTACAGGTTTCATAGCTGTGAGATGCCTTTCTTCCCCTGGGCACATTCTCTCTCCCTGCACTGTGTGTGTGCGTGCGTGCGTGCGTGTGAATGAAACCATTGTTTTAAAACAATGGTTTCCGTGGAAATGAGAGTTCCGTGGAAATGAGAGTCTTCAGAACTGGAAAGGAATGGAAATAATTAGAGACAAACTAATATTCAACTCACTTCACTGTTGTATTTGTATTACTGTTCTTCTGTTTACATCGACATTATTTCCCCCAATGGATTGCATGTCCCCTGCTTGGCAAATTGCCATTACAGGGACAACTGACGTAGAAAACCTAAATGAAACGAAATAAATGTGATCGGATGTGACGGAAACAATGATGATGATGACATTCTGAGAACAAGAACTTGACATTCTGAGAACTGTGAACTATGTTCACAGTGTCAGCTTATACAATTGTATGCATGTATGTATGTATTATTATTATTACCGGTTGACATTTTATCAGCGCTATAGCAGTAGGCAATATTTCAGTAAAATAATTAAGTAAAAATTATCAAATTCCAACATTCCAGCAGCTATCTGTAAATACAATGTGCTGTTCTTTTGACGTGTAGCAGGCCGTCAGAAATATTTCAACCCGCCGGCCAAAAAACAACCAACCAACTAGTTTTGCAGCTACCAATCAGGAACATTCTCTACAAAGTCAAGTTCCTGGTTGCCTTTCTCTGCCCAACTACGCTGATCTGCACGATTGGACGTCGTTTGGTGGGAGGGGCTTAGGGCAGGGGGAGGTTTTTTTTTGTTGCCTTCTGTCTTTTCAAATTCCTGTCGGTTAGTGGGATTTCCTCTAAATCTTTCCTACTGCTTCTTTAAGCTACCATTCATGCCGTTCCCCCCCAACAGACAATGCATATCAGATCGGTATGAAACCATGGACAATTTCAAAGTTAATTATCTGGCAAAGATCCATCAGAAATATTGTTAATTTGTCTGTATGTTCGTTTGGAACTGAATTATTATTATTATTATTATTATTATTGCCAAATCCAACAATTCTTTGGGGTGCTGCAGTGTAAGAGTTCCATGTCCAGTGTCCTTGCAGTTGCATAGTGATGGTGTTTTAAGACTGCCATTGAGACATGGCTTTGGGAGGTCCCTGGTGTGAAAGGTGCAGTACATAAACCAGGTACAATGCGCCATCGCCATTATCGTCTCCATTCCACAAAGCCGATTCTACGGCTGTCCCCCCCCCCCCCCCATCGTTCTTGGGACGCTTGGGAAGTGGAAGTGGAAGTGAAACGTCCTCCCTCACCTTTTAACTCGGCTCAGCTGCTCGCACATGATGGATAGGTGTTGGGTGAGCTTGACCATGGCAATGATGATGCTTCCCACGATGAATGTGCAGGTGGGCCAGAAGAGGGAGTGGAAAACCGCCACCTGGCCGTAGATCTGGGTCAAGATGGCGCTGTCCGTCTGGTCCTTGGGATCCACGAAGCACAGAACGGTGCGCTGAGACCGGAGGCGCTCGGATATGTTCAGGACTATGGCGTGCGTCGCAGCGTAGTCCTTCTGGCACTTTGGGACGTAGAAGCACTGGAGATGATGAAGCAATAACAGGAAACCATTGTAACAGTATTTGGATGGCAATCATTGATAAGGCCCATGGGAACAAGCAAGTCAAACGAGAGTCTGCATTTTTTTAGTATTTGCAAGTATTTTCCTGCAAATCAGATTTGATATAACATAACTAAGTTGATGTTCTGGAACTTCAGAATGCCACTTCTGGTAAATGTTGCTTTAAAGGCCTTTACAATTCAAACGGATATTGGAAACACGTTACAACATGTTAACTAGTCAACTGTACTGTGTCTGAATAGTTCAACCACTCCCCTATCTCCCATCCCATTAAAAACTACTCAGATTACTTGTGCACTATAATAAAAGTATCTCAAATCTGTTGAGATGGTCAGTAGTAGGTCAGTAAACAACCTGTCGCAATGTCGAGAGTGTCCAAACTGGCAGTGTATAACCTGCAGTTATACACTGTTATACACATGCTGAGTAATTGATCGAGCATTTTGTCCTGAAGATCTATATGTCTATATCTATCCCATCCAGGGGTGTACAAAAAGTGATTGGTCACCATGTTTGTGAAGTATACATTCTCTAGGTATTCTGGTGATACCCCTGTGTTTGTTATTCTGTGCCACTCCTGGGCCACCCCCTACAATAGATGAGTCTGGCCAGGCCACTGACCCCATCCTCATGTACCTCAGGGTTGCTGTCCTGGGTCTCCTCGTTGTGGGACAAACGCACCACTCTCCGTGAGGAGTTGAGGCTGACGTAGACCTGGAGACAGGGGTAACGAGACCTCTTCCAGCACTCCGCTCCGCAGCTGAATGAGCAGTTCACGTCCCACACTATGGTGGCATTCACGATGACGCATCTCGACTCCTCTGTCCACACGCTAAAGAGAAGAAGAAGAACAAGAAGAACAAGAAGAAAAGATGTGTTTTCGGACTGGGAAGAGTAGAAGAGTCTAACAGTGCCTGGTGTAGCCCTGACGCTCTGGTGAGCAGAATGGACGGGTCTGCCTGGTTCTGTGTAGACTATCGTAAAGGTGAAGCAGGCTGTCTGCAGAGAGCCAATTCTCCGCACAACATATTTTAGAACTTATAGCAAATATCCCAAAAGTATTTTGTCTGGATGTTTGGGATGCATTTCACTGTATTGCCAACAGGTAATACCTGTCTGAGTAGGAGCGCAGCACGGTGATGCCCAGCACAAAGTACATCATGATGGAGCTCAGCACCATGCCCGTTCCCAGCAGGATGGCCCGGTCCTCCCCGGCCCTCAGAGCCGTCACCGTCTTCCTCTTGTCCAGCACATCGTACTCGCGGATCTTCTGGTAGATGGATCTGAGGAGGACACGTCGACGGATCACGTGGATCCCATTCAAGTTAAGTCTCATGGAAGCCCTTTCCCCGGGCTAGTCCCACTGACCTGGCAGATCAGCCGATCAGCCCCTGAGCCATGCTCATGATGACCGAATGAATGACTGAATGAATACTACATATTAGATAGATACTACGGCTATGGTGTTCACATGGAGAAAAGACGTACTTTGTTTTGCTTGAAGGCCCAAATGTCTTGTGTGAAGTGACTCGGGCTATTATGTTTTGAATTAATCATTTTTGATGGGGAACGCCATGAATGCCAGCTTCAAATGGAGAGAAGCCAACAATGGCAAACTACAGTGCTGTCAAACGCATCCTTTAATGACATTTGTCCCTGGCCCGAGGCAAATGCGCATGTATCCAAAAGCATTAGCTGAGATGAATCAGTATAATTGGCAGGGGTGTCCCTCCATTGTAAGTAGAGCTTTGAATCATGTGCTTTTAAAAAATTTGAAAATGGGACAACCTTCATAAGCAGTAAGGTGTGTCGAACTAGAGTTGCAGAACCAGGTCCACCCATGGGTTTTCTGTGGCCAAAGCTATAATAATCTCATTGTATAATAATCTTAGATGATTGAACATTACAAAAAGTAACTATTGTTACTTTAGTTGGTAATTATTGTTACATACCATAAACACACCCAGTTGGTTAAAGGAGCAGATATAATAATATAATATAATGTAATATAAACACTTTTCAATGGCAGTTCTATAATATGTCATTCTGGAAGAGATGTACTACAACCCCATTAAATACAAAAGTTATAATCACCAGACAATTCACAGTACCTCCTGTCACTTCCTCCTTGAGGGGCCTTACTTCCTGCCCACAGGAACATATTCTCTGTGGGATGGGGGAGCTGCACTCCTCCGTTGCTGTTCACACTGACCTGTTCAAACCACCTGCCAATGACAGCAAAATCAGTTACTAAAACCCGCCCCCCCGAGGTCGGAGCCCTGTTCAAAACACTACCAGTTCATAAAACCACCCTGCCTTTATTTAAAAGGTAGTTTTTCTTGAGTGTGGTCCATAAACTAACAAACACCAACATTGGGCCAGCGTGCCATAAACCTGTTGATGGTTGTTGGCCAACATTCTATAGTTTGGTGTTTCTTTTGGCGGTGTGCATCTTTTAAATTGTAGTGATTCACATCCAATGGCATACATCCAACAGATGAGTCTTATATTCCAATGGAAAGTAATGCACCTGAAACCGCCAATGCTTTTATGACTGTTCTCATCAATCAACAGTTCTGTATATGTTGTTATATGTTTTTAATTGATATTTAATGATGTGACACTTATAATAGGACAGGATAATTGGTGTTGTAATGACGGCCCCATGAGTATATTATACTTTCATCTTTATTGGCATTTTTGTTTATTATTTAGTTTATTATATCATCACAGTACTCCAGCTGTCAACATTAATCACCTTCTGAGTTTCACTTGGCTAGACTTTACATGAATAATACATGTAAAGTCTAGCCAAGCACTTGAGCTTCCTTCAAGTGGAACTTATACTGGGCGCTGCTATAATGCATGTGTGTATACTGAGCAGGTCAAACATGTACCTTTAGGGTCATTAAGAAAATCATAATTGACTAGGGCTGGGTGATATGGCCAAAAATGTTATCCCGATAATATTTTTCATATCAGTCGATAATTATTGCGATATATATTCGTTATTTCTGTGTAGTTTAAAGGCTATTTTTGGCTCCCGAGTAATAGCTGAAGAAACCAGAAGGTTAAATGTGGTTAAAAGTAGGAATGGCACGATACCGATACCGATCCGATATATATATTGGATACACAAATAATGAGTTTGGGCCATGGTCATGCTGTATATTATATATATATAGAAAATAATAAATGGTTAAACTGATTTTACGGCGTGTTTCTGGATTAGTCAACGGTTAGACAGTGTGGTTTTCATTTACATGCGTTTGTTTCTCTGCTGTACGATTGGCTGTTCGTGTAAAAGTAGAGGAGAACAGACTCAAAAAGAACTATCGAAAATAAATCTCATCGTCATGTATCGTCGTTAACGTGGAAGATTTCATGGTGAAAATGATCGAGATCGTCATATCGCCCGGTCCTACCGTACGCAATATGTTGTTTTTTTCTAGGATGGCGAAGGCAAGTCCCGCCCTACTGTGCTGTGATTGGCTAGAGCGCGAAACGCTGTTCGTCCAATCACGGCAAACAAACGTTCTTGATGTCAAACCCCTTAAGGAAGGTCAGAAATGTGAGCCTTTCATTCATAGTCAACACGCAGCGAAACGGTCGTGAACCGTCAAAATAAGCCGCTTAGCGCTATCTATCTATCTCTCTATCTCTCTATCTCTCTATCTATCTATCTGTTTAGCGAATTAGCGAATTAGATGTTGGGTAATGTTGGACAGACAATGGTATTGTGAGGCTCAGGCCTTGGTTGTAGTGCTATGATAGCTCGCTGTGATGGACAGGTACGAGTTCTGTCAAGTCAGGGGCCTATTTTGACAGCAACTATTGCCAGAGCAGTTGTGAAACAACAGGAGACATTACACCGAGTAAGTTTATCCACCCACCCTTATCATTACACCATGTACATTTCAGCAGTCACACAAAGCAGTTATTTACTTTTAACGGCACAGGAGCTGTAAAGATCTTAAGAGCTTGTATTCATGTCTTTGTGTTTACAAGGTGTTGTTGCCTTCATTTAGTAAGCCTGACTAACGTTTGCTTACAAACTACAGGTGCCAACATAGCACCTTTGGGTGCTCTAGCTACTCTGTTCCTTATCTTGAAGAGGCAGCCAGAATGTGGAGAACGGAGGTCAAGGTCAGTAGATATTGTTAGCTTAATTATTAATACTGTTATTCACTTCAGATCTGGAGATCCTCATGTGAAGGAGGGACTCTTCCTTCATGTCAACCAACCATCGTGTTTCATGTGCTGAAGCCATGACGAGGAGAGATGCTTCAGGAGAAACCATCAAAAAGCTATTTGAAAGTGGCCACCCTCCTTCATCGGCGCTCGAAAGTATGATTTGCAGGACAGGACAACTATGTTTGTGCATAACTGTATATAGTTCCTCTTACAAACCTATACACAGCTACTCACTGTTCCTGTGTGTAAAGCCCTGCTATCGGTCACCTGTGCCTCTTCCTCGTCCAAAATTAGTCACGACACATCCAAGTCGCTGTGGCTAATATAAATAGTTGATTGTTATACATGCGTTCAGTCCTTAGTAATCTGTCCCCCAAGCTTCTGTAGAGCAATGGCAACCTTGGGTCCCCTATGCTATCTATAAACAATATAACCATGACTGGGACTGAGCCAGTTTATGCTTTTATAGCCACAATCAAAATTAAATTAAATTAAAAATAAAATTACAGCTAGTCAACAGGCAACAGGCAAGGTCAGGTGAGTGGAGGTCAGGTGTGTGGAGGTCAGGTGAGTGGAGGTCAGGTGAGGTGGTTGTTTGATATGGAATGCGGACACATAACATTTCAACGCACACATACTTACATCAAGATACTCTCTCTATCTATCTATCTCTCTCTCTCTCTCTCTCTCTCTCTCTCTCTCTCTCTCTCTCACAAAAACACACACACACACCACATTATTTCAAAAAGCAATTCCAAATGGAACAAATGCAGGTCTGCATTGCTCGGGTCACACGGTGACTTTCAGCAGTCAGTAAACTCAGGCCCACGGCAGGATTCAGATTGGGTTCACATTGTTTGCTGGAGTCGTAAAGTACCTGATCCGTGAAGTCATGGCAACCCGTCGTATTAGAGAAAAAAAACGACTTTGGCGATAGAAAGAGAGAGAGAGCTTTGAGGGAACATTGTTCCAAATGTTTGTTGATTTTGTTGAATACATTTTGAGGTTGAAGCCAGCGTCAGCTCTCCCTATACGCTGACTATGCTGTTTTTTCACGAGCCTGATAACCAACCACCACCATATTATCTCTAATGGAAGTAGGCCTACTCTCAATGAATAGGTCGGTACCACTAGGCAAGAGTGTAACAAGAGTTTGGTACCGATGTTCAGAGCTGGCCCTGGTTGAGACTCATCCTGAGGTTGACAATGTTAGGTCAAATGCCAAACGTGGCGTGGAGTTATTTTCATTTAATTGAATTGAATTGAATGAAAAAAAGTATTTAATAAGAATATCTCTTATTAAAACATCCAGCAATATTTAGAAAATGTGTCCTGGCCTTCCTCCAATGTCATGCAAGGACAGTAAAAATATTGTACACACAAAAAGACAATGGGATATGCCATGCACAGTATGCCAGCTGTTATCTTAAAATACATATAATCTTAAAATATAAGTGCAGCAGTAGCCTTACTCCGTGCTTGGCAGTGATGCAGAACATTTTGGAGGAGCTGTAATTTCGTGTTCGCCTGATGAGGAAGGGGTGCGGTCCAACTAAGGCCAGGTGTTGATACTATATTTGTGTTGCTATCTGCTTTCTGTTCTTGCTATGTAAGCTCTCATAAACGTAAGAGTCTTCCAGAGTGTCTCCGCATATATATATTGTGGTCTTTGTTGAAGCACATACAAGGTTGAAATACAAGGTTACATCTTATTATGTAAAGGTATGTCTTATTATCCAACCCAGTCTCACCCCAATGCCACAATTTAGCACTTGCAAAATATAATGCCATTTATATACAAAACCCAGATGTTTATTCAGCCCCAGAACATGAGCATCACCAAATGTGTGCTTTTACACACATGTTATGCACCAGGTTCACCCTTTGTTTGGAAATGTATTGATACAAATACAATATACAAATACAATATACAAATACAAATTCCCATGGGCTCGGAAGTTGAACTCCACTTACTTAAAAAAAGTACTCACACCCTTTGTCAGGTGCAAGTGAAAGGCATATGATTTAAAACACAAAAACAGTTAGTCAAACGCGTGGTTGGTTGAGCTCTGTCTGTAGGGGAGCGATAGGAGGGGGGCGTGGCCCTCGAGACCTGATTGGAGACCTGATTGGTGAGTTAGTGGCAGGTGTTGTCAATGACTAATCACCTGTCATATCTTTAAAACAGAGTTGAAAGGTTTGAGCCATGCTGAAGGACTGGTGATTGGCTGAATTTGAGTTCCGCGTTGTTATATATTTCTTATATATAATATTTATATATTCTATAGTTTGTAGCAATAATACATTCTGCACATTGTGCTATCTCGAATCTGGTGTCTGTTACACTCCTTTACATCAACACTGTCCTTCCCCTGACCTGAAGTTGAGCACACTGCTGCTAACCAAGACTTTCTGAGCTGATGTAATACATCGATATTTCATCACTTTGGTCACTTGTAATCTGGGAGGCCAGATATCCAGACATCCGCCTCACAGTGGATACAGCATTTCCTACAGACAATCAACAATCTACAATCTTTTACAGTTGGATGTTGGCAATGGCTTGTCAGACACATACATTTTTGTAATGTTTTTTTTAACATGACCACTGATATGGTGGTCATGTTTTTTTCCTGTTAGGCACTCCCTCCTGTGTGCTTACAGCTTGGGTGTCTCCCTGTATGCATTTCAGCCTATTTACCCCAATACTGGTCATGGAAATATGCCAGATTTTAACAGGCTATGTCAAAAAATATAATAATAAATGAAACAATTCATACAGAATGCATAAGAAATGTTAAGCTATCATAAACATGTATAATATTAGCCTACCCTCGGTAATAGTGAATGCATCCTTTTAATGAATAAGAACGAGGTTTATTATAAATAACATATAAATATATATATATATATATATATATATGTGTGTGTGTGTGTGTATATATGTGCCTGACAAGAGGTTGGCATTCACCAAGTCTTAGCATTCAGTGACCGATAATTGTGGCTGAAAACGGGTGCTCACCTAATCTTCGTTGACGTGGGACAAGTGTTGATGGTCAGACTCTGGGAACAATTGTCACCGTGCACGGCACCGTGCACATGACCGGTTTCTCATCTAGCTATACGTTCAGCGATGCTCCGTATCAACCACGATGGTGGGAGTAGCTTCCAGTTGCTCTGTTAAACCGTTAAACTCTGTTCAACTCTGTTAAGACAAGCCATGTTCCACATGCAATTAAGAATGTCTGTTTTCAAGAAATCAAACAACAACAAGAAAGAAAAAGAAAAGAAACGGAGGAATGTAATTAAATTGTAGAGCTAAATTATGTAAATATTGAAAAAGAAACCTAACCAGCTAACCAGCTGCTGCAACAGCCAGTTTAAGTCTCCATCCGCTGCGGTTGCTTGTGGCGGGCCTGCCTGCATATGGGGCCGGCCTGTGGGAGTGGCATACCCACCATTGAAATAGAAGACCGAGGGACGGGGGGGGGGGAGCGATTGTAGTCGATTCGACTAACACCAGCACCACAAATGTGCTGGCAAACTCAACACACACACTTAAAGTGGCACGCCAACAATGGCTTTGTTTGCGAGGAAGCCTGTCTGCCATGATGCAACAGTCACCCAGTGTTCCCTTCCTTTTATGTCTGTCTCCGCTGCCCTTGTGAGACGGGCCACGAGACACACACACACACACACACACACACACACACACTAGTATGAGCACTAGTATCATTTCACAGCAGTCAACAGTGCATGCAAATTATAATGTCCAATGTCTCATATAGCCTTGCAGGGCGGCAGTGGCTCAGAGGTAGAGCAGGTCGTCTGGCAACCGGAAGGTTGCCGGTTCGATCCAGCTCCTCCTAGCTAGGTGTCCCTGAGCAAGACACCCTAACCATAACTGCTCCCAACGAGCTGGCCGTTGCCTTGTATGGTTGACACCGCCGTCGGTGTATGAATGCGTGCATGAATGTGTGTATGAATGAGTGGTGAATGTGAGGCACTCATTGTAAAGCGCTTTGAGGGGCCGCAGGTCAGAAAAGCGTTATATAAATGCAGTCCATTTACCATTTCTGAATGCAACATTTTATACATCACGATATGTATGTATGTATGTATATATGTATGTATATGTATTGCCATTCTGTAAATATTCAGATTCTGTAAATATTGAGATCCGATATTCAGATTATTTTTGGTTTTAGTATGCTTTTTAAATGAAGGGCCAACAGAACAGAATGTAGTTGATGCAAATGTACTCGGCAAATACTGCTGCTACTATCATACTATACACTCTAGCACCATCTGTAAGATAATGTTGACGTTTCTGGCTTCAAAACTAAAATTGATTTTTTAGTCAACCTGACGATGCAAGTAGTGCGGATGCTCACATGAATCTATAGAGTTCCTCCACCCCTACAAGTCAGCACTAGAAACAGACTACATTAGGACTGCTATACCATTCAGTGTAACCTGTAGTTACATCGCCATTTGCAGACATTTATCAGCCTTCAATCTGTCCATTTTGCCACTATATATATATATATATGCACTTCCCATCAGAGGATGAATCATTTTGACAGTCGGTCATAAATGATTGGCTTTCAACCTGCTTGCTTTAGTCCCGCAACATGGAACAGCAATGGATTTGAGGTGTGTGACTGACAGGTCTGTAAACCAATTAGAAGGTGCGAGTGACAGCTCTGTAGGAACGCATATAAACTGTAGAAAAACACGGACGTAGTCCGTCTGTCTCGTCAGGTTTCTGCATGTGCGTGGCCCCGTACTGTCTGGTCTGCCCCGTACTGTCATTGGCTCCTGGACATCTACGTCTGGGCCCTGGGGTGCAACCTGGCGGGTGCAACAGGAGTGATCTGTGAATCACTCTCCAGAGGGACAGGTTTAATACTGTTAGAGCTGCATACACACACACACACTCGCAAATGTGTTGGTGGTCACATGTGGCATCTCTTGACTCACAAAACACATACTCCAAATATGCATGTGTGTGTGCACACACACACACACAGAAGCAATCTGTCTATCTGGCAGCATGTAGCCCTGAGAACCACTTGGTCGTATGCATCAGGTGGCAGTGCATGATGACAGCACAGGTGCTACCGTACACACATGCACATGCCTGTGATGTACACACACACAAACACACACACACTGTCTGAGCCATGATGTCATGCTTCTTGTTCTGGAAGGTCATTTGGAAGGCACGAGTTTTGCTTAGTGTGTGTGTGTGTGTGTGTGTGTGTGTGTGTGTGTGTGTGTGTGTGTGTGTGTGTGTGTGTGTGTGTGTGTGTGTGTATACATGTAATGTGAATGTAAATGTAAACGAAATGACCAAATCTCACCATGTGACAACGCCATAAGAATTGTCTGTCTAGCGATCGGTAAGCAACAGCTCATACTTTACCTTAAACCTGAACTCACTACACCCAATGTAACCCTTTATTATGCAGTCTCAAACACAAAGCCGTCCCTCAGTGCAGCAGGTTGGTGACTTATTCTAGAGGCTAGAGCCAGCCAGGGACTGTGTATCCACTGAGTTAGGTCGCTGTTGTTAACTTTGGGGGTAGCGGCTGCTATGCTGCAGCTCTTCTCTGGCACGTTTCCCCACATACCCGGCATGTGTGAAGACTGACAGACAAGCTCGATAAAACACACGCACATGCGCACATGCACACGCACACACGCACACATGCACCCCAGGAGGGCAGGCGGTTATAATGATTAGCTGATGAGAATATTCTGATTCTGATTCTGATGAGATATTCTCATGAGAATATCTGAAACATAAAAGGAGAGAATCTTCATTTAATGAAAAGCAACTATGCGGTTGGTTTTCATTGTGTGTGAGTGTAACCAAAGACACATTATATTGACACCTTGACTACGTGGTGAGGGTTGGTTCTCTGTCTCCCCCTGGCGGTTAATGGGTGGTATCGTTTGGTTGATTACGGGTGAGATTGGTATCTCTCTTCTTAGCTGAATGGAGTTAAGACAAAACAAAAAGCAATTTGCAACAACAACAACAAAAAACATTTCCTTTCATACATTCCTTCAAACATATTGAGACACTTTTAGACATCTTTCGGTAAGTGGAGATTTTACACTTTCCTGGTTTCCTGGTGTGGAAAGGTAAATGTAGTTCATATTACTAATTTAAAAAAATGGCATCCGCCTTTATACATATATTATTTTCATTGTAACTAAGATAACAATTCCTTGTAACACCAATGCACAATATGTACATGATGATATATACACGATATACAATTATTTCCTTGCCCCGGTATGAACTTGCAACAATACCCCATGAACACCGCAAGATGGCAGTAGAACCATTCTCCAGTGGTATTTGATTTCGTCGGTTGTTGTGTCTCTGAGTGGCCTCCAGGTGGCATATGTCGCGAAGGACAGAATTCATTGTAGTTTGTCCGTAGGAAGGCCCTCCTCTACCGGCCCTGAAGGCCAGGTTTGGGCCCACAAGATAATGGATTACGACACATTATTATATAAAAGTCATTATATTGAATAGGCATTTTCTGTGTGTGTGTGTGTGTGTGTGTGTGTGTGTGTGTTGTATCATGCAGACAAACATCATCACATTTGTTTCCCTCAGCTGAACTCCTTTACCACTCTTACTTCATTACTGTAGAGTTCTGCTTTCACAGTGTGTTCCAATTTATCATCACAATTCTTCAATTAAATATATCCATTGTATGAAAAAAATACTCAGATCTGAAGCCTGTGTGTGTGTGTGTGTGTGTGTGTGTGTGTGTGTGTGTGTGTGTGTGTGTGTGTGTGTGTGTGTGTGTGTGTGTGTGGTGGGAACCCACTCTAGTGTTTGCTTTATTGTGCCCTATAGACAACACAGCAACATACTAACAGGGCTAACAGTTCAAACCACCCTCCTCATCCCATGTGGCCATTTCCAGTGTCTTCCTGACATTAGATGTTGGTCTACAGTCCACACATATACACACACACATACACGGACACACAGGTTCACAGTAAACAATGCCCAAATATGTTGACGCTGATTTTTGACAGTGAATCGCAAATAATCACATGCTTAAATACATGATATTTCAGTAGATGTTCTTTCGGTGGTCACATACTACCCCCTGGGTTGTATTAATCTACATCACGGTTGCTGTTTGATTCAGATTGGACTAGATTGTGCCTTTGTTACGTCTGCATGGCAATTGCAGTGGGCAGTGAATACCAGTGAGACTCATGCCAGACAATATCCCACTTAACATCTGACCGCCACACTGTTGAGGGAGATGCGTGTGTACTTTTACATATTGTTTCATCACATATGCGCCTCAGTGAAGTACCATTTGATCTTTATTCGTTCGGATTTATATCTGTGAACGCTTCTGCTGCAACAATTAACACCATGTAACATACTTTGAGCGAATGTTTGTGTTGTGTGTGTGTGTGTGTGTGTGTGTGTGTGTACGTATGAGATGTGTGTGTGTGTGTGTGTGTGTGTGTGTGTGTGTATCGAGACAGATGGATAAATAGATAGATAGATATGTCCATGTGTGTGCACCTGTGTGTGTGTGTGTGTGTGTGTGTGCGTCACACTCTGGCACAGTGTCAAAGTTGTGAGGGCCTTTTCGGGGGTACAGGCTTTGTGGGAGGGAGGGGTGGGAG
>OOFB01014381.1:1427-16772 GCA_900323305.1 Trachyrincus murrayi | reverse complement strand
TGTGTGTGAGAGAGAGAGAGAGAGAGAGAGAGAGAGAGAGAGAGAGAGAGAGAGAGAGAGAGAGAGAGAGAGAGAGAGAGAGAGTATGGAAGAACTTTACTATAACATATTGCAACATACTGCCATATATGTGTGGAAAAAACACAGAGACACTGGGTGGTGTCCTTGTTTGTGTCTCTTTTGTAAAACATTGGATATCCTGTGCCACCAATATGGTAGAAACATTTGGGAAGGAAAGTATGGGAAAAGGCAAACCAAGGTAATAAACCAAGGTAATAAACCAAAATAAGCAACCAAGGTAATAAACCAAGGTTCAACGAATGTACAAAGGCCAAAGGTCATCCACAGTATGGTAAAGGAGAAGGATGGATCTTGGGTACCACATGTTGATAGATAGTGGGGTGTCGGCCTTTGAATGGGGGTGGTTTAGAACATACATACAATGCATGTGATTGGTTTGGAACATATATACAATGCATGTGATTGGTTTAGAACATACCTACAATGCATGTGATTGGTTTAGAACATACATACAATGCATGTGATTGGTTTAAAATATATGGGAGTAGTCCACAGAAATGAGCATAAAATATGTATCCTGAGTCTAGTTGGGCAGAACCAGCTCAGGCTTTGTATTGCTTGTTTCAAGTGATAATGAAAGTCTTTAACTTTGATACTTCAGCTTCTCAACCTCTCCTATTTTTTGATAAAGTTTTTAAGTGTTGTTATCCACAACAAGAGAGAGAGAGAGCACAGGAAAGTAAAAAGAGAGGCAGAACGAAAAGGCAGATTAAAATTATGAATTACTGTTACACACATGTATGCACTAAGGCACACAGAAATACAAAGCCACCACATCAATAAAACATTGTCTGGTGGTGTATGGGGAACATGTGCTTGTGTAGCATTGTGCAACACCTGAAAAACGACAGGCTTACTGACCTACAAGGACAGGATGGCGGCTAATCCTCCAACCACAACGTCCAGATCATTTATCAGACCTGCTCGTGTGGTTCCCATTCTAACTATGTGTTGTGGCCACCCGCCCCCTACCTTTGTAATGTAACTTACTTCCTTCTCATTGGCTTGCAGGGAAGCTCGTCTGGCTCGGGGTGCAGTAAGTAAAAGCTTCTTCTGTCAGACTAAGTGACAACACTCAGTGAGGTAAGAGAAAGTGGAAGCTTTTAGTGAAAACAAAACCAGTGGAGGCTTCTTCCCTGACAAGGATACAAGCAGGCATCCTAACATTCATTATTATGCTCATGGTGTGTGATAGTATGTATTTAGTGGATAAGGAATCTCTGTAAGAGAAAGTTGACCCTCATCAAGGTCATAGGCCTGTACAATGCAACAAATGTCCTAGTAAATTACACATTTTTAAATTTTCATAGCAAAACTGCAATGCAGAAGCTAAGTGTTTCACACATGCTTGTGGCAGCTAAAGACATTTGCAGCAAGGTAATGAACTGGTAATATGTTGATGTGTTCAGAACCACAAGGCATTTTCTTTGCCCAAACCACTATGTATCAAAGCCCATGACTAATGGGACATCGATGTAGTACAGCCCCCCCTGATTAAACTTAAGGCGCTTTTTGCACAGTAATACATACCAAGCAATAATAGAAAAATATGTCTGAATAATATAATAATATACAGTTAATTCACCGTAGCAGCAGTGTGTACAGCAGTGTACAGCAAAAGCTGGTTCAGTCAAAGTTGTACTTGATGACACATGCAACATGCAGGACACATATTGAAACTTTTTTCATCTATTTACTTCTTCTCAATCTCCTTTTCTGTATCTCCTCATCCAATGTGCTACCAGGGACTGAAACATATCACAGTGTCAATGAAGCTTGTCATGAAAATGTAAATTGGATTTGGGAATTTCATTTCCATCTCACTAATTATCTGATGCTCCTAAATGATACTGGGTGCAAACCAGAAATAAATAGTCAAGTCAAAAAGCGAATGAAAACAAACACAGGAAATTACTGGAATTGAATTTGTGCCAGCTCCATATTGGATCTTAGGCTAGCAGTTGTTAGCATTCAAGACATACCCTTGTCAACACCAACCCCAAAAATGAGTGTATTTGAATGTAAAATAAATAATAAAAAAATAAAAAAATTCAAAAATTAACAGCAGGCAGTCACAGGCTCTGACAACAAAGACAATACATCTTAATCTTGGACATTTTCAGTGGTAGGCTCCTGACTCCAAACCCTGCTTGCGATAATTAATCAAGCTAGCATTAAGTAGGTGGGGCGCCGGACTAATAGAATGATTGACAAGCCGATGATAAGAATCGATAGCAGAGATAACCTTGGCAAAAGATGTGAATGGTGGTGGTGGTGGGGGTCTCCACCAAAGACAAAAACTTCTATTGTAACCTTGGCTTAAGTGTTGGTATCCTGCACATAAACCAAGATACACATGAATACATTCCACAGATGTAATACATCTGCAAAGCACACAGCTGGCTTATTACGGTGCTCTTCCACATATATTTAGCAGTTTTTAGTTGGACCATTTTCCATTGAAGAGAGTAGTCGAGTAGTCTATTACACGGGTCTTTTTTCGCTGCTGAAATGTTTGCTTTAGTCTCAACAGATCAATACACACCAATGGGTGTATTTTGTTGATCTGATGCCATTTGAAAAAATACAAGTTATTTGGATGTTATATATATATTTTTAAATGTTTTTATTTAACAGGGACAATGGTCATTGACTGTCCCAGAGTTAGCTAGATAGCTCAATTCCATCAGCAGTCCCTGGGCAGGCAATGATTGAATGATTGTAATGTTTGGAAGTTTGTTTTATTTATTTTTGTATTGACTACAGAGGAGATTGTCAGACGTATATTACTGCAAATCAATGTTGGGGCTCTTATCGTGGAACAAGGAAAAAGACAACTTCAGCCAAATCAATCGGTTCATTTCCATCCTGGCTCATTCAAAGCCAAATGTGTGTTTATGGAGTCTACCTAAATCTTATGGAGCTATTTTAGTTTTCTGATTTTGAGAAACTCCCCATTATACAGGGGTCTTGGATGATGGTATCTCATTATGCCATGTGCCTTCAGGGACACCGTTTTAAGTAGAAAATTACATATAAGAGACAAAAGGAACTTGGTTATTCAATGGCACTAAATTGTCGTTTGGATTATAGATCGAGCGATAATTACGTTGATCTTTTAATGACCTTTTGCATATAGATGCTGAGGCAGGTGCGTTGTGATTTGTATTTTTGAAGATACACATATTTTGAAATAGATGGTATGTTCAATGGAAAACACTTTCCCGCTATAATAAATCAAGTATACTATTTGATAAAGGTATTATTCATTCAAATTGTATTTGTTCTTCATCATGATCATTTGAAAAAGTTTGCTATCCATACAAACTTAGTCTGTTTGTGTATTGGTTCATTCTGTATTCAATTTAGATGCAGATGCATAATTTACAATTACCTTCATGAATCAATGGCACAACTTGTGGCCTTGTCAAATGTGCTGAACCTTTCTTTCTTCACCCCAATGTGTTGAACTTCATTAAGTACTGGTAAAAATTAAATTGACTTGATCACAGCTCAGACCGCTCAAAAGGTATTACTCTGGCTCGTACAAATCTATTCAGAATCAGAATCAGAAACAGTATTATTGCCAAGTATCTGTTACAATACAAGGAATTTGCTTTAACAATAAACATAAGACAGGCAGGTAAAAACAAGAACGTAAACGTAAATGACAAATTAACAGTAGAAGATGAGAAAGAGTGTTTTAAGAATAAGTGTGATGTGTCAGTAAGTGTAAGTATGAGGACATCAATAGAATATGTACAGGGTGTGTTAATGTAACGCATAGTCAGACGTCATAAGACATAACAGTCAGGATAACAGTCAGGATAACAGTCAGAGGGGGACCGTATTGATGAGGCCAGTTGCAGTCGGGAAGAAACTGTCATGCCGTGAGGTTTTAGTCCTGATGGACCGCAGGGGAGTGGTACAAAGATTCAGAGTAAATGTCAAAGTTGTGTTAGTGTTTATAACCTTTTTAACTTTTCATTGAACATATTATGTGAAGGAATTTCATTTCTCTTAAGCTATCTTTTGTTCATAAAGTAGATCATTAGAAAACCATGTCAGTGGCTATACTATTTCTCTTTCCACTTTGTTTACACAATGCCAAAACTACCTCGAGTGGACGCCGATCTGTGAGCTACATAATCCCTTTAATCTGCCTTTCATTTTCACCAACTTTTTGCACTTATTTTATCCAAAGCGATTAACATTTAATTATTAGCATTACGCAAGGAACAGGTAAGGGTCTGGCATCTTGCTCCAGTATGCTTGAAGGAGAGACTGGACATCGGGTTTCAAACCGACAACCTTCCGGCTGGGAGTCGAACACTCCCCCCCCTGTTTATTTTGTAACCATGGATACCATCGTATCCATTTAGAGAAGTCAGTATCTCTACAGCAGGACCAGATTATCGCATTTAAGCACTTACATGTGAACATAAAAGTCCAAGCACCTCTTCGAGTCGTACATGCACAACTCTGCTGCCTCGCTGCGGTCTGTTGACTGAGCCAGCGACATCACCTCTGCTTGTTTTAACTCGAGCTTTGACTCTTCTGATCGTTGTTGTGTCAGACATTGGTATTTTTCGGATAGACGAAATGATGTTCTTCTTCACCTTATCGGTCACTACATCTTCAAGGACAGCTGGCATGCAGGCTTTCACTGTTTCAGAATTTGTGAAGGATTACTATTTTTTTTTTTACCAAGAATCCTTGCAACACGGAGGGAGGCTACGGTACGCTCGTTCTGAACGAGACCTAGCTACATAGCTACCCTCTGTTGGTCATTCACTCAGAGGCTCTGCACTTTGATTCAACCAGCATCTGAACCATCGGATGTGTTCCATTGAAGTTGGAGTGATACGTGATGCCTTCCTAGATTGTATTCTTGTGTTACTGCGATAGCCTCGTTGCAGGTCAAACATCTGGGCTTTGTTTGGGCCATGTTTGTTGACACTGACAGTACTACGTAGGTAGGCGATAGAACTGAACTGCCATGTGCCCTTTAGTGGTCAACAGGTATGATGACAATATGTGGTTATGTGAAGTGAATGAGTCATGCTCATCTCGTGATGCATTTTTAAGCTCCACGATGCATATCGTCATGCTTTCCTAACGCGAAATTTCGTCACACCCCTAGTATTCAGAGAGCCAATCATAATGCAAGCTTGTCCATCATATATGGGGCTTGGCTGACCCAATCAGAACATTCAGAACTGTAACTTAATGTGGCCAAGCGTGATTATATGCTCAACCTCACATTGACATGAAGAATGTAACTTAACTTTTGATATTCTGGTGCAAAAAGCATTGCCATGAAGTCAATGGTGTTACAGTCCCAGTTCCATTACCGCTGCCGCTACCAAAAGCATTTAGGCCATCATTTGGAAATTGATTGAAGAACTTTAAATTGCTTCTTTTCTGGGCTTTTGATTAATTGGGTTTGTTTGATTACATAATCACATTTTGATTTGGCAGGTAAATGGTGATGCAATAGGGATACCAGTTGTGATTTACATAAAATCCTGACCAACACCAGTAGTGTGTATCCATGGCATGTCTTTTTATCCATCCCCATTTGCCTTTATACACAAGTGAAAATTAAAGCAGTGTAACAGCATCAAAGGCTACATTTAACATTCCTTCTTGGCCGTGACTACAAGGCTCTTTTCCCTGTGATTCTCTCCGCTCTCTCAGTTTGACAATTACTGTGTTGCGAACACAAAATTCTCCAAATTAAAGTTTGCCTGTCGAACGGCTCGCATTCATCAACAAAGCTAGCCGCAACGTGCTGCGCTAAAAAGAGTGAATAACGCCAAGAGAAGCCGAGCCCTAAGTGGATTTTCTGCCTGCTCCCTCAACATGGCACTCACACCAGAGAGCCCATTTGAAGTGTTAAGTCCTGGAAACATTAATCCCTGTAATTTCAGCTGTGGTGTGCCTTCTCTGTCAGGTACATCAGGGCTGCATTGGTGATGTAGTAAAACAGTGAGAACGCCCCCGTGTTGTCCTGCCGGTAATTAGAGTGCCATGTGTGCATCCTTACGAGGTAAAACATCACTTGCTAAATGAAGGCCTGTCACACTTTAATTGTCTCCACTGAGACAGAGAGCGGCAGAGAAAGAAAGGAGTGAAGAGTGATGTGGAGAGAGGAAGACGGAGAGACTGGAAAACTAAGCGATTCGTTTCTTTTTTTTAGTACAACACATGCACACTGAGTCACAGTGGTACCGGAGCTGTGAAGTAGGGAGCTAGAAAAGAGATTTACACCGATGTTGGAATGGTGACAGTGTGCTGCTTTCCTTGAAATGGACTGGATCTATCGAGTTTATTTATGTATTTTTGTTCTTTGAGGGTGGAGGTTGAATTGAAGTTTGCAACTATTAGCAATGGCTCGGTGTGTTGAATGAAAAGACAGCCTTGTGACAACACTGTGATAGGAGTGTGAAATGGAAAGTAAACAATCTCACAGCTTGTCTGAGCGGGTCTACGGGGAAGACACCTGCATCATTTTTTGTATTTTTTTCTTTTGTTGATGTAAAGTGGCACTCCCGGGAATGCCGCACAGAACAAAGAACTATATCTGAATTAATTTAAAGTTTTTGAGACAAGTGTTGACCTTTGTGGGTATGTATGGAAAAAAGCTCGGAGAGGTTCTGTTTTCTAAGAGGTGTACCAAAGTCCATACACACAGCGTTAGGGCTGACATTACAACGTACCAGGATGTGTGCAACATTCACACGGTGGAAAGGATAAGTGCATAGCACAGCTGCTGAAGAACTAAAAAACAGAAAAAAGGACCAATGAGAAGCCAATGAATCAACTACCTCCTCCAAGGGCATCATTTAGTAGCTGTATCAGGACAGACAATACACACAAGTGTTTTCTGAATTATTCTTTTTACACCACAGCCCTATGTGGACCAGAGGAAGGGAACCAGATCACAGCTCACAGAAGAGATTGTAATAGAGTACGGCATGAGGGATTGTAACGTAGCAGCTTGACGACATTAATGTCTTCATTTTTGCCGTATTGACGTCTTAAAAATGGAACCCATCCTTGGCACCTGGGTGTACCTTGAGCCGTCTAAAAAGAAGCAATTACCTGCTCAGAGTGTGTGCCTGCACAGGCCTTGAGGGATTTGATAACCAATTAATCCCAAAATCCCAAAAAGGAGCTATTCATCAGTAGCTAATGGTTCCTTCACTGATTAATTATTTCCCCCCAAAAAAGCAAAGCTAAAAGAGAATCTCAGTTGAGATACCGACTGAAGACCAAATAAAGCAAACAAACAGGGGATTGCAGCCGTGTGCAGTGGGGGGGGGGGGGTTGCATTATGTTGCAACAGCGGTCTGGAGAGAGAAAACAATAAGACCGACCGACGTCCTCATTCCTTCGGTGAGCATATTTATTATATATATATATATATTTATTATTATGTATATATATTTATTCTGCACGCTGGCCAAACTTATCACACCTCCCCTCGGAAGGTGGCCCATGGGTTTAAAGATACCACCAGCCCCCCCCCCAAGCCTCAAGGCCTGTAGGCTGAGCACACCTGATTCCCTGCGACTATCCCTGAACACCACAGACCTCCATTTGTCTTTGAGAACAAGCGGGCGGCGCCGCTGCATGCCTCACATGACACAAGCGTGTGGGACTTAACAAAGGATAACAGAAATCAGCATAATCCCGCCATCTGAAACGCAGCACAGGGATTTAGACATACAATGAAGAAAAGAACAGAAGAAAAAAATAGCAAGAGCAGCTCCTCCTGCCAAGTAGACCATGGCACGGCATCGCATGCAGAACCTGCAGCGTGTTATTTAAAGAGCACAGAGGTGTATTTCGGAGGAAAACAATATGCGTTCAGCCTTGGGATTTGCGTTTATAATTGGGTTCTCATTAAGGAGCGTGCCAGCCCGTGTACTGTACTGCTACCTTCCCTTTGATTTATTGGATCTGAGGGCTAATATCATTTCTTCTTTGAAGAGTGATATTTACAAAATGGCTGTGCTTAGATCCATTATAACTCCATTGATTACAGCCGTGTCACACACTCCCCTGGCGGAGCCTCAAGCCTGTGTCTTGAGAGAGCAACTTTTTAACCATCAATGTACCAATGTACAACAGGCTTGTTGATGCCTTTCTTAATCTGGAGGGAGGGTTGGGGGCGTGCTGTATTTGGGGGAGGGTATAAATCGGTTTGATTGATCAAACCCTTGGCTCCATGTTGCAAGGGCGGGGTACAGAATGTGTAGTTGTTTACATGCATCTTTATGTTGCACGTTTCTCCATTGAAAGATATCTAAAATGGATGATTTCCAAAGCACTGTGAGCAGACATAGGAGTTTAGATGACACACACACACACACACACACACACACACACACACACACACACATGCAGGCACGCATGCATGCACACACACACCCCTTTGTACACCAACACAGACACACAAAACAGGTCTTTTTTTTCATCGGGAGCGCTATACACATTCATTAAGTTCAGAGTCAATGGATGTATCAGAAGTTTGGAGAAAGTATAATGTGAAGTTGGCCATCTGTAATGAATGTGTTTGGCCAAAAGTAGCCGAGACAATTGATCCAGTTTGAACTGCTGTTTAACATTGGTCACCCAGTCCAAAGAAACTATTATGTAACCATGTCTGCTTACATTGCTATGCTTCATTTTACAAATGGACTGTATGTTATGGTAAGCATCCTCCTGTTGGTCATTTACTTCTTCACATTTTCATCTTATGGAATATGGAAGTATATTTAATTTCTATTATTCTTTTGAAACTTGAAAACATGACATCATTATCCAAACTTGAATCCACATGAACACATCATTATCCAAACATGAATAAACCAACGCTGTCATCTTTATTAACAACTCGAGAGCTGTTTTTCGCGTTTCAGGAGGCAGCGTGACACTATATTGACTTTTCTCACTCCAAAAGGTCCCTCATTAAAACTATTTCCAAATTTCCCAAGATCAAGGCAATCAGCCTTGTGAAACCTGCTGTGGTGGCTACTTTGATTTCATTGGGTTGCACATTTGTGAAAGGACTTGTCAGACCACAGCGAAGCAAATCACCAAGACAGCAGGTAGGCACACACCTCACCTTACCTTACAGGAAAAAACCCTGGTAGCCCAGGAAATGCAATATTCATTAATGCATTCATCCATATGCTGCAAGAAGCTGTCTCCACACCACACCGCTAAATGTTAAAGAGGGAATTGTGATTAGTAAGAAAAGACACTCACGCTGAGTCTGCACTTTTTTTTAAATAGTGCCAACGGCTTTTATATTCCCTTATTATGGAAATCCATGACCATTTCTCTGTTCATCATCAGCTCACCGCCAAGGGTTTTTTAACAGAAAAAAAATGTAAGTGGTGAAATTGCGATGGGTCAATGAAAGCCATAGCTGCAGCATGACCAGTAGTAGCAAAGTGCAACATTACATTCTGCTGTAGTTCAAGTTGAATGAATGAATCGCAGTGTTTAATATTTTATCAGGCATCCACTTTGCGGTGGGTTAGAAGAGGTAATCTAATCTTAAAGTCATATGGCCGATGGAGTATCGTCAAAGAATTGCTGGATTTATTATCAAGTGCATCAACGTAAAATATCTAACCTGCCTTTGATCTACTTTCATTAACTCTTGAACAGCCTTTTGTTAAAGCAGTACTTCACGTGTGTTACTTATGCCTTTTGTCAAAGCAATCCTTCACTTATGACAAGAATATAAGTCCCCACATCCCATTATTATTTATTTAAGAACCCTTTCTCTCAACAGCCTACTGGCCTTCCATTGAACATTTATCCCAGAACGGATCCTAGAACCATGTCTGTCACTGATAAGACAACAAGTGGCAGTAATTACACGGGGATTAAATCGGTCTTTTGGACAGATTGAACGCTTGCTTCCACTGAAACGTGTCGCTCAAATATTGCACTTTTTTTTTCTTCTTCTTGCTACTCAAGCTCATTTCAATGCCAAAACCCATCATCCCATCCAATCTCATCTCCCCCTCTAGCCCTCAACCTATTTGTCCAAAACAGTGTAATTGCCCAGAATGCCTTTTGGTTATCAACCAAAACCATTCAGACGTCGCGGTAGCTGTCGAACAAGTTGGAGCTGCCTCTCGTCAGCATCTGACGCTGAGTTGTCAACAGCACTGGGCTGTCACTCGGGAGGAGGAGAGGTAATAGGGAAAAAAGGACAGCGAGTCCTGGCAACACAGCAAAGTGAGGTAAACAGAGTAGAGGACAGCGAAGGGAAGAGGCAAGAAAGAAAGTCTGAAACAATCACGAGGTGGCCCGGAGAATATGAACAATGGAGCGAGAGAGACAGAGGAGAATGGGGCCGTAATTGGTGAGGAGATGGCGGAGGACTTGTTGACTGGATGTATGTGCATCAGGAAGTAGGAGGAAGGAATGCAGAATATACATGGGAATAACACTAACAAACTTTACGTTTTTACATCCTTTACATTGACATTCAATTACAGACTTTTACATCCTTTACATTGACATTAAATTGCAGACTTTTACATTATTTAATGTCTAGCAAAAACACTGTAATAGAATAATATGGTGTTGATACTGTACAATAACAAACAAACAAAGTCACAAAAAAGAACACCACCATATTAATATTTTTCTTAACACCAACCATAGCTCCACCCGTGGTGAGCCACAGGGGGGCCCTGCAGTGGGCGGTGAGCCAGCGAGATGTCGCATGACATCCGCTGCACGGTCCGATCTCGTCGTTATAATTGGAAAGGCAGAGGGAGGTTTGCCAGGGAGATGGCCAGACTCGTGCCCATTGTGTCAAACACAAGTACACACTTGTCTTGGCGTCAGAGTTTTACCGGGATGTGAGTAACGCATTAATGGCCTCTTCTCTTTATGTGCTCATTGATTGGCCGTGCTGACGGTGACGAAGTAATGAGTCAGAGCCGGATTTGTCACCACGGGTGTTTTTAGTCACAGAGGATATACTGTATATGTGTGTATACCGTACATACACATATAAGTACTTTACATACAACATGAGCTAAAGGAAAAAAAGTCTGGCAGCCTGTTCTTCAGCGCACATTTCCCTTGCCAGCATTATAAAGTATAATGTACATTTGGATATCAATATGAATGCTCATCCAAAGTGATTTATTTGCTGTGAAACGGTGCAATGTCCACTGAGGGAAAAACGTGATTTCCACATCAGATAGATGACAGAGCTCCAAGGGTACCGGTGAAGGATAAAACGTTGAAAAACAGCTACTTTTTTTTGGCCCCATAATGAGTTCAGAGGAAAATTATAAACTGACTTTGTCTGCTTCGGAAAATCCGCCGTTAGCGTGTGTATAGAAGCGAGAGAGGGAAGATGAAGAAAGCGAGGGGATGATTGGTAGAAGAGAAGAAAGACAGGGGATGATTGGTAGAAGAGAAGAAAGACTAGGGGATGATTGGTAGAAGAGAAGAAAGACTAGACTGGAAGAAAGGGTGGTGGAGGGGGGGGCTTGACTAGACTAGAAGAAAGGGTGGTGGAGGGCGGGGGCGGGGCCTGACTAGACTAGAAGAAAGGGTGGTGGAGGGCGGGGGCGGGGCCTGACTTTAATCTGCTCAATTGAGCTGCTGTGATTTGGGCATTGATTAAACTAGTTCCAGATGACCCACGCGGTTCATCTGGTGACCGGCATAGAGGCTGTGCAGCTGTTGTTTTTATGCTAAACTCCTCCGCGGAGACGTGTCTGATGATGGGATTAGCTCAGAGGTCTTCTTCCCTGTTCACTGCGCTCACCTTAGGCTTGTTGCATGACAATCTAGACAGCTCCACACTCTCAGATCTGTCCGCCGGACCTCAGGGGGATAGTCTGGGCCACGTGGCTTAAAGTGAATGAGTATGCATGTCTGTGTTTTGTGCATCTGCATATTTTATGCATTTGTGCTTCTTTTGGCCTGTGCCAATGTGGACGAGCTGAGAAGTGTATCCAAACCATACTGTCAGATGATATCTTCACTCTCTCCTTGTATAAAAGTTTGTGGTTACAACATATTTTCATGCACAACGTAGACACAGGGATGGATGCCATTGGAATAACATGATGCTAATGCATAGTCTTCTATACATTGACATTATATCACATACCACTAAACATACAGGTGTGTTGGCACCGTGTCTGCAAGTTTACCCGAAGAGAACCAGGTCTTCTTAGTCTCTGCAGCTAATGAATGACCTTGTGTAATACAAATATGTTGTTCCTCTATTAGGCCTAATCTAATTAAATCCCCCTTCACACATTATTAAGGCAGGCCAATAAACAAATCCGGGGGGGGCATGGTACATTTGGCAGCATAACATAATCATAAATGCGTCTTTAGCTTCACAGGAACACCGCGGTGTTGATTACCTCCATGCTGTCGGCCATATGTCCTTGGACATCGATAGAATCTCCATCCTCCCGCAATTATTACTTTCTAATCCTGCAAGTCAAGCAGATGGAGAAAAAAACCCAACTTTGTCTCTTATTTAACTATTTAACTATTTAGCTAGTTTTCTAAAGTGTTTTTATTGGAGCTCTTGGACTTTATTTACCCATGTTTACACCATCCAACAATACCACACATGCTCTCACCATCCAACAATACCACACACGCTCTCACCATCCAACACTCTATTTCTCTTTCTGTGGAGAACTTTACTCCACCCCCCCTTTCTCCACCCTCCATCCTCCCTCACCCCCTCCGTCCGTAACAATGTAACCAGCCCCCCGATGTGGGATCTACATTTTCATATCTGAGGCCGGTGATAGATGAGGCAATCTGAACAAGTTGTGCTGAGAGATACATCAGCGGGCAGACAGGCCCAGATAAAAGGGAGACCGGGCCCCCATTGTCAGGCGTCCTCAGCTCCGTGGATATATAGTGGCTCCCCCAGGACCAATAACTCAACATACATATTCAAGAGGCACACCGGCGGTGCTGCACCCCCCGGGGACATGCGCTAAAGGAGCTAAGCCCAGGAACCAGTCAAGATCCTGGCAGAGCTGTGCTCCCATATGCCATCCTCCTCCCACCGCTGGACTGCAGACTGCGGAAAGATCGCTTTACTCATTTCAGCTTTTTACAGATTGTACTGTTTTTTTTCTCCCCCCAGTAATGATTTTCCCCCGGTTTTGTTGTGTCATTACCCAAAGCATTGATTAATAGTAAGTTCTAGTGTAGTTAGTACATTTGAATTCAAACACAGTTTGGCACATTTCTTCCAACTATCAGGTGAATGAAGTAAACAATTATCAAAGTGAAGCAGACCCAGTTTTATTCACTCACTTCTCTGTGCTTTCCTTTTTGATTCCACTAATGGATGAAAAGGTTTTCTTCGACCTGTCAAAGCTCTCGCCCGTGCCTTGTTAATCGTTATCTTTGAGCGCGTTTGTTTCCGTTGATATATTATATATGCTACACTACGAGGCATCGATTTGGCTTGTAAATGCCTCCAGACTACACCTGATGGACAAGAGCTGGCAGGAGAAAAAGCCATCAAATTACAAAATGAAAAATGCATCCACCAGAAGCTGTTATTGGGTGTACACAAGATACAATTGAGTTGCAGCTTCAGTCTCCAACTCAATATATATATATATATATGTATATATATATACAAATATAGCCACAACATATACATAATATCACATGCTCAGACACACACACACACACACACACACACAAGCAAAAGGGGGAACCAGGACAGATACATGAATACTAGTAGGGTCAATAAGGTATTCAGAGTTAATATATAAACCCGTTGTGATTACATGTCTCGTTATGTTACTCGTTGGATGTATGTAGATAAGATGAGCGGTCGGATGTTGTTGTGACTGCTCTGTGCTGCTCTGTGTGGTGGTTAAATATACCACTTCTCCCCGACTGATCCTCTTTCAAGTTTCGCGTTGAAGGGGCGAAAATAGCTGAAAGCTTCTTTCCTCAGCTCTATGACAGCTGAAAGCTTCTTTCTCAGCTCTATGACAGCTGAAAGCTTCTCAGCTCTATTACAGCTGAAAGCTTCTTTCCTCAGCTCTATGACAGCTGAAAGCTTCTTTCTCAGCTCTATGACAGCTGAAAGCTTCTTTCCTCAGCTCTATGACAGCTGAAAGCTTCTCAGCTCTATTACAGCTGAAAGCTTCTTTCCTCAGCTCTATGACAGCTGAAAGCTTCTTTCTCAGCTCTATGACAGCTGAAAGCTTCTTTCTCAGCTCTATGACAGCTGAATGGTAAATGGATAGCCAGCTCGTCGGGAGCGTTTAGGGTCGGGTGCCTTGCTCTGGGACACCTCGGCACTTTGCTAGGCCGGGGGGATCGGAGACAACCCGCTCTACCTCCTGAGCCGCTGCCGCCCTGCACATTCTGAAGTCCTGATAAATATGTTGGTAAAAGGCCAAGAAGACCTTTGTAAATACAAATCAGCAAGTGGCTGAGCCTGGCTAGTGAGGGCCAGCCGACGCTGGCGTACAAAGCCAGTGATGTGACCTCAGTGCACACACACACACACACACACACACACACGTGTTGTTATTTGCGTCTTGAAGCCTGCCTTAGGAGAAAGGTGATTATGGAAGTGTAAGACACCAGCTCATGTCCCGGCCCAGTCTCTGGGAGATCTCCATTGTGAACAGGCCCGGACGTTCAATTCCCCACAGGGATGGACCGGCCCAGAGGGAATACGAGCCAATCTCCAGCCTGGTCTTTCTACCTGGGAAACAGCTGCGGTCTCCATCTGCTAGCACTTCATGCTGGTTACCTGGGAGAAGCCTGCTGTACTATTCCACGTTGAGCAGAGAGAGAGAGAGAGAGAGAGAGAGATAGAGAGAGAGACAGAGAGAGAGAGCGAGAAAGAGAGACAGAGAAAGACAGAGAGAGACAGAAAGAGAGAGAGAGAGAGAGACAGAGACAGAGAGAGAGAGAGAGAGAACTCTTTTGTGTGAGTACATGCGTGAGTATGTGAGGGTATGTGGGTTAGGGTACATGCTTATCTTTTTGATGAGATTCTGGTAAGGTCACAACAGCACCACACACACACACACGCATGCACACACACACACACACTTATTTGCTCTTAATATAAATCACTTTCTCCACCTGGACAAAAAACAATCTTTGCTTGTGTCTTTGACAGGATCGCTATTCATTAGAGGCAGTGGTGACATTACTTGCCGAAATGAGCTGTTGCTAATTGCAATAAATTAC
>OOFB01014353.1:29425-41125 GCA_900323305.1 Trachyrincus murrayi | reverse complement strand
CGGGCCAGCTCCTCCTGGGTGAAGCTGGACACCACCGCCCAGAACCACTTCATCACCTGGGGGGGGGGGGAGAAAAAGAGAGAGAGAGAGAGAGAGAGAGAGAGAGAGAGAGAGAGAGAGAGAGAGAGAGAGCATGTTAACAGTGGAACCGCAAAGCGTCAACAGGACAGAGGAGTGGTCCGTGTTTCCCCTTTACCTTCTCTCTGAAGTGCCAAGACCCCCCGACGATGACGGCGTGGGCTTTGAAGTCCTGCACGTTAATGTCGCCGGTGCCACACATCAATAGCTAGACACAAATCAAACACATTACATTCTAAATGTGCACTGCCACCATATTGTTGTCATTATGCAATATATTTAAAAACATTTAAAAACCCACCTCCAACTCATTCTCATCAAATATGGCCAGCAAGTTCTCTGGCACCAGTTCATTCAGACCTGCAAGTGGACGTGAGGGTCATTGAGGGTCATTCCGCTGTGGGTAATTCAATCAAACTATGTGGTTGAAGGAGGGCGTACTACAAGGTACGCTGCTGGTGACATTATTTCCCACGTACCTTTAAGGAAGTGTTCCACCTCGTCTCTCACCTGGCTGGCCAACCTGTACTGGGCCAGCAGGTTCAGGTAATGCATTTTGTTCTCGTTGGTCACGGCTATCTTGTCTCCCCCCGATATCAGCTCCACCACCTGAAGGAGAGCATCGCCGGGTTAGGGGAAAACTATCTGCACACTTAGATTCACAGTTTAGAAGAAAGGATACAAAATACCATGGTGTACATTTCTGCATGCTTTTCTTTATTTTGCTAATCTATTAAGATATTTGCAGATATTATTACCCTTGATACACAAACACAATACAATAAAACATGAAAACCTGTGGACCCTAAACCCTGAACATAAGTGTGGAAAATGCATTCAATGTCTTTGTAGAGAGTGAGGCCTATCACCAGAGTGAGGCCTATCACCAGAGTGAGGCATATCACCAGAGTGAGGCACCTCACCAGAGTGAGGCACCTCACCAGAGTGAGGCATATCACCAGAGGGCGCCAATCTGCAAATTCATTAGGGGTAACTTTTAAAAATTTCTTTAGAAACCAGTTATTCTTAATGACAAAACATAAGCTTGGCATGGCCATGGCAAACTTGAGACATATCAACATTTAGAGAGAGACCTGAAAGACAGGTTGCATTCCGATTGATTGAGCAATCGCTTATCAACCCCAGCAGACTATTAGCAGCACTGAGGAATTAATGGTTTTGTTGACATAGGCCTCATGATCAGCACCAGGGAGTGATCTGTTCTGGAAGTTCACCTCATTCTTAAACACATGGCAGATGTCCTTCTTTAGACTAAAAACCCCCCAACGAAAGTGACTGAAGACCTAAGAGAACACGCGTTCCATTAGATCACGGTTGACTTGAGGCAGGGCTACGTTATCAAACCATGAGTCATGGGCATGCAAAGAGGTTTATGGACGTAAAGTGTTTATCTTGGTGTTCCCCCCCCCCCCCTTGTCTTTCGTGAGGGTATATTCAAATAAAACAGGAGTGTTGCGTCACCTTCTCCAGCTGTCCGGCCTTGCTGTACTTCTCCTCTGCGAACACCAGGTCCATCTCACTCACGTCATTGTTTAGGATGAAGCACACTTTAGTCTTGTAGAACTCCTGATCGTCCGTCTCAAAGTACTAGCCCAACACCACACACAGAAATACCAGGAACACTAATGAATACTTTGGATAAAAGAAAAATCCTTTCGCTTATATAAAAGTAATATACAAAAGAGCAAAGAGGACCATCACTAGAGTAATGATAAGAACTCTGCCTATCATGGTGATGCCTATCATGGTGATGACGGATAGCAACTGAAGCTATCAGCGAAGGTAACGATAAACAATTTAATTCCTGTCCTCCTCTCAACAGGTGTGTGTGTGTGTGTGTGTATGTGTGTGTGTGTGTTTCCTGCTCCGTACCTTGTAGTTCATCCTCAGGCCGATGACCTGGGCCAGGAAGGAGCGGGTGAAGCGGGCGCGGACCAGCTGCTTGTACGCCCCGCCCAGCGCTGACTCGTACAGGCACTTCCCCACCACGCGGCCCGCAAACTCGTACACCTTCAGACGCAGGTGGGGGGGCCTGTCGGCGTTTGGGTGCACCTACGGCGTTGACAACGTGTCGCGTTAGCTAAAAACCCTTAGCGGCGAGGCGCCACAAAAACTACACGCCACGTGCGGGGTGGCGGGTGGAGGGACCAGACTCACCAGGCCCTGGTTGCTGTCACTGAAGCGTGTGAAGAGCTGGTTGGACGTGTCGAACAGGGTTTTACAGATCAACTCAAACCACTCCCTGCGAGGCCCTCCCCAGTCCAGAGCTGTGGAGGACAGGTCAGGTCCTGTTGTAGTTTCTCAGTGGAAAGTCGCCAGAGACAAGATAGATAGACGGACAGACACGGTTGTACAAACCTTCCTCGTCCTGGAACACCACCTCAAAGTTCTTACTCCAGTCCGACACGGAGAAGTTCCTGGTGGCTTTCAGCGACTGACCACGATGTAAAACGTGTGTTCGATGGGAGTCGAAAAAAAGAATAAAAATGAGAGCATGAAAGGAGATCATCTAGAATAATAACAACCATAATCAACAGCTGCAATCCAGCAACAATTCATAGACATGGGCTTTTTGCTGCAGAACAACTTGCTTGCTGCTCAGGCGTTCCGACAGTGACGATGTATACAAGGTAAACAAACAAAGTAGAAGAGTGGACGCCTGGACCGAAGGGAAGACACTCACTGAATCCAAGATGGTGTGGCGTGTGATCTTGAGGCAGGTTTTGGTGCGAGGTCTCTTGGAGTGGATGTGCCGGAGTTCCCTCTGGAAGAAGTTGACCTTATCCTGGAACGTTTCAGAGCCACCTAGAGAGGGTAACAAAAGAGCCGTCGGTTATGCGACAACACGAGCTTGACACGGTGTCCCTGTCATGTGATATCCTGAGTATAACGGAGTCCAACGGACCGATGTTCTTATGCAGGAAGCGGATGAAGGTGGCGGCCATGATGTTCCTGTCTTTGCAGCTGAGCTCCAAGGGGGGCTGGATGCCGTCGTCCACCACTAGAGTCAGGTACTTGTGGACCGGATCGGGACCGTGGTAGCTGAACTGGAGAAAAGAACGCCCAGAGATTACAGTCCTTAGCAGTAGTGTCGGTTGACAGCTTTTTGTGTTTCGTGGCCGGAACCGTCCGGCTCACCTTAGTCCCTGGACACACTCTGAAGGTGAAAAGGCGCCATGGAATAATTTTCAGGTAGAACTCCTTCACGGATAGTTGCTGGGAGACAGAAACAGGAACAAAACAAGTTGACATCACAACGTTTAACTATCACACTTTGTATTCCGCCATTATCACGCAGCCAAGCATGGAGAATCATTGTTTAGGACTACAAATCTACCCGTCAACAGCGTGCCGATCGCTCACCTTTGGCGATATGTAGCAGTAGACCTTTTTTGGTTTCTTGACCTTCTCGGGCTGTCCCTCCACGGGGGAGTCGTGCTCCTCCTCCTCGTACCCCATGGAGGGCCTCCTCTGGGGGGCCAGCAGGGAGGAGGCAGGCAGCTGCCAGGAGGAGCTGCTGTAGTTACCGCTGCTGTAGAGGTACGTCTCAAAGTAGATACTGATGCCCGGTGTGGACACGTTCTTCTCCACACAGTTCTTCTCATTCTCTGCAGGAGAAGATCGTGAGTGAGTGAGTGAGAGAGATGAGTGTGTGTGTGCGTGTGGGGGGGTTCTCAGAAAATGGTTTGGGTGACAGCAGCAGAAGAAGAAAACATTATGAATTAAAGGGCCCCTATTTCACTATCCACATGCCTGGATAGATCAGCCAACCAGTTGGTACAGTCCACTGGGTAGGCTGGTAGGTTGATATATCTACCCATCATTCATCTGGGTGGACGTGTGATATCACTAAAGGGTAGATTTTGAAATGGCTTGTATTGGCGGATCAACATCACACCTGGTGGTAAAATAGGGGCTCTTTAAAAAGTAGACTGCATAGGGCCATACAAATATATACAATTCTGAACCACCTATTCACATTTGTGACATGGCTCGGTAAACACAGGTGCAGCTCATAAAAGAAAGTACCTAATCTCATTACAATGGCGGTTAGTTAATTTATAAATCAGAGCGCCAACATGGAAACCAGTGAGCTCAATAGTGCAGTCTATTGGTGAACGTCGGTAGGCTTCAATGGAATAGACCCATAAATAGTGTAATAAGCTACACCTGTGTTTCCTCTGCTATGACAGCTGTGTGAACGGATGTCACCTGTATTGTGAGGGCTGTATTCAACACAAAAAACACACACACACACAAAAGCTGCAATTCAGGTTTTGACTAAATATTGTTGTAACACAATGAATGAAATAGTGAGTAAAGGACCATACTATGACTAACAGTTTTTGACGTTGGTAGCTGTCATCCAACCTAATTGAGCACTATTAACTGCTATTGACTTATTTGCTATTGACTTTTCCACACATTTGTGGGAATGTGTGGAAAAGAACACTCTTTGAGACACGAAAATGAGTAAGTGTAGGGAAGTCATCAACTCAAACCCAACTACATCTGAAGAGTAAATGTCTACAGAAGGAAATACACTTCAGCCACACAATCCGGTTAGTCGCCATAGCAACCAAACGTATCATAAACAAAACCCCCACAATGACAGGGCTTCCTACGACAAGAATTCCAAAAATGGCGTCCATATGAAATATAACACCTGGCAGCAGCGTTAACAGTAAACAGTTTGCTCACCACTGAGAACAATAATGTCGAACTCCCCGTTGCTGAGTGGCTGCTGCTTATAGGAGAGGCGGGCCCTGAAGCAGCCCCGCCTCCTCAGGGTGAGCTTCAGCAGCACCTGACACTGCTGCTTGTTGGAAGACACCGACTTGCTGTAGTACTCCTCCAGGTCGTCGTCGTCGTCGTCCACCGTGCCCAGCTGCAGTCAGGGGGGGGCTCAACGAATGACTACACACGTATACACTCAGATCGTCAACAGTAATAATGTTGTACATGTGATGTGTACACACCGTGCGCTATATGCGTTTTATATTATTGGTTTTGGGAAACTGATCATGGGAATTTGAAGGCATTCATTATTCATTTCGCTCAGAAAGAGTTCTGATCCCTTTCGTGCCATGGGAAAGTTAAACCCAGCTAATGTAATATTAAATCAATTATCCCAGACGATATATCTGGTCTCACATGACCTCATAAACTGACGTATTCACTAGTTTGAAGAAGTTTGCAGTTATGCCAATCATGACTTGATTGTTCTCAGCCTCACTTGTAAGTCACTTTGGATAAAAGCGTAATCAATATTATAGGACGTATCGCCTGGTTCTAATAAGCATCAGGGTCATTTGTTTGTTTCAAAGAGCGTGACGGACTTCATCAAGAAGTTGTCGGTGCCTTACAGAGTGGACGTGGACGCTGTAGTTGGCCTCATCTACCAGAGAAGTGGAGTTACTGGTCGGGTTGCCGTACTCGTCCCTGGGCTCAATCTGCAGGGTGTGCTGCTGGCCGTTGGTCAGAACCAGCGTAGAAAAGTGATAGGCTATCTTGGTTTTGGATGGGACCACAGTGCCTGACGTCGACAAAAATGACACAGGCAAACAGTGACTTAACGTTTGATAGGACCACCAATTTTAGAAGTAGATTGTACTGACTGAATGCCCCCCCCCCCCCTATCGAGTTGTATTGCAGCCTAGCTCCTGATAGCAAGCAGATTCCTGGACTAATACAAAGAATGACGGCCCACATTATTCCATATGACCTAATTAATTATCATTTAATCATTTAATAATTAGAAGGCGATGCAAATCATGATTTTTCTAAGCATTAATGACTTTTTTGATATTTAGGGTTAGGGTTATTATCATTATTTCTGTTACTGTTCAAATAAAATCAAGATCTTACTTTGTTACGATTCTTCAACCAATTAAATAACTGGAGTGTGTGGTTGGCGGCTGGTTTAAGCAGCCTCACCTGGTCTGAGTCAGACTGATTAGACTCTGGGGCTCGGTGAGGCTGCACACCTGTGGGGCATCAGAGTAATCAAGGCCCACAGGTTAAACCAGCCACCACCACACACACTCAGGAGGAGCGCTAGCATGTCAGCACGTACCATCTGCTCTGCCTGTTCAAACTTTTCTCAAAATCTACAATAAACCAGTTTAACCATCATCTGCCCGTGTCCTGTCCTGAGAAGCCCTGAAAAGCCATTGTAGATGGCATGTAGCGGGGGAAACTGCCACAATAACAGACCCTAGTACAGGGTTATTAATATGACCAGATAATAAAATACATTCACAGATTGGATTGTACCACTGTACCTGGCTGGAATATCTTGTAGTAGGGGCTGTAGGCCACATTGAGGCCCCCGAGCTTCACGGCCACCTCGTAGCGGCCGGCCTTGCGCACAGTGAAGGCCACCTTGACCACGTTGGACTCGGGTTCCTGCAGGACCTCCTGGGTGACAGGGATGTCCAGAGCCAACTCGACGTGGGTGATGTTCACCCTCAGGCCCACGGGCCGATGGGCAGGGAAGGGCTGGCCATTTTTGTAGAACAGCTGAGGAAGAGGAAGAAGGTTTCTTTGTTCTCCGTTTGTCAATTATGTATATTCAGGATGCACGATACACTGCCCGCAGTATATATATATATATATATATATATATATATATATATATACAATATATATATCCAATATTAACCTAAATGTTTTCTGTGTTTTTTCATAAGAAAATATGTATTCAGCCACGCGTGCATCATCACAGCAAAAATGTTATGTTATATTTTGTTCCAATTCAGCAATCTGCTATTATTTTTACTGTCCAACTTTGCTGAGAAGTGTTAGCAAGACAAGGACCAGCGTGGATGTGGTGCAACGTGGTGTGCAGAGCACATGTGTAATCTGCATGGTGAAAGGGGAAACATGAAGAGACCTGACGAAATCTGAGGTCTGAACAGGCTCCATTTAAGCCTGGGATCACAGTGTCGCCAGCATCTTACGTGCACTCCGAAGCTCATCGTCTGTCCCACTTCCTGCGGGTCTTTCCAATCCCACGACACCTTGCAGGAGCGCGGGTCCAGGTAGTTGCCCCGCACATAGTCGTAGATGCTGCGGTCTCCGCGGCGCCCCGGGTCCTCACTCTGCAGGAAGCTGACAACCCGTGCCGCAAGCTCGCAGAGGAACTTGATGGTGAAGACAAACGCTATGATGGAAACAGTAATTCCACCTGCCGGGGGACAAAGAACACAAACACGCGGCTTATAGACATGTCTTGGCTTCTTCGTATTTCTTCATTCCCTAATCTAAAGTAATCCAAACTCACCAATCACGTAAAACATGAGGTCCTTTATCAAGAAGCACAGTGCCACAGTACAGCCAAATATGAGTGCACCTGCTGAAAGACAATAATACAATACAATCACACAACATTAGACCCCGGGCTGTATAATAATGAAAGACACGCCCGCGTGAGAAGAGTTCTTGTCAAGACAAGCGAGAGCAAGTAAGCCTAGCTGGGTGCACTGTAGCGATATGAAGCAGTGACAACGAGCAGACGGCTAAAACCGTGGGATCAGATACCTACCAAATGACCACTTTTCATTCAGACGCCGCTTGGCGAGGCTGTGCACCAGCCGGATCTCGTAGTCCTGGTCGCGGCTTCCCCTGGAGGCCTGAAGGACCTTGACCCCCGTGGACAGCCTGATGTAGTCCTCGTAGTAGTAACCCCAAGCAGCTAGAGATAGCTGCAGCTGACTGTCAAACTGGGCGAGATCGTCCAGGTTCAAACACCCCAACACCTGCAGTCTGCCAATAAAAAAAAGAAAGAGTTGCGTAGTATGGCATTAACTAAATTTGGATGGCAAATAGTGAAGTCTAAATACAGCGACAGCTCAATGGAGCTGCAACTCAAAAGCTGACTCTGCGTTGCTACCAGTAACAGTGTATGCTTTACCCACACACACGCACACAATAGACCAGCCCACAGAGACATGTGCACACAAAGCAAACATTGTGACCTAGCTGAACTAAAGTAGCCTAACCCTACTGTTACCAGCTTGACTTGCATCTCACGTCAACGGCAAGGTCAATATGGAAGAATACATTATCACCAAAAAATATATATAGTTTTGTTCATGTTTAATTCATCAAAATGAATTGTGAATCGGTCAATTCATTTTGTATTGATGTTATGCTTCGACTTAATTGTGGCATTTTTTTTTACACACACACACACACACACACACACACACACACACACACACACACACACACACACACACAGAGATAATGCCATTCAAGAATGTCCTCTGGGAGTTGATTTTTAGTTTTTAGTAGTCCTCAACACTTTACTGTGTGACCAGCAACTGCAATCTATTTTGACCACCTCACAAAAGGAGAGAAGACACCTTTGGACGTCTGCTGTGTTGGAGCAGAGGACTCAATTTGCGGACAAAGGTCAGAGGAATGCAGGTAGATGACAATATGATTTCCTGGCCCAGACTCCCCCCAGGCCCCGGTGTACAGCTGCAGGGCAGTGCGTCAGAGAGTGCAGTTTGCCTGTGTTACGGTCCGTAAAGGAATACCCATTACTGCAGTGAGCCTCTGAAACACTGCAGTCTCTCTGCTCAATGTCACCCAGAGCAGTCCCTGAGGCAGAGGTAGGATGCCCCCAAGTGGACACACAAGAAACACAAGCTTTTTTGCAAATATGCACAAGGTAATTAAACATTGTACAGAACAGTTGTACAGTTGGGGAAAAAAGGTGCAAATAAACTTTTGTGTTCCCAAATATACAGCTGAATAGAACAAATAGAATGAACAGTATATAATGTTTAAAAAGCTTACGTGTGGTAGTAGTGCTCCAGGCTTTGGGAGCACAGCCACTCCTGAAAAGCAAGGTCTCGAAGCAGTTGGATGTTTGCCTCCGCAATTTCCCTCCAGCGCTGCTGCTCCTTCACAACCTCTTCAAGACAACTCAAGACACTCAGGCTCAGTTCCTCCAATGTCTGAACATCTACAGTAGATACACAAGCACAAGTGCACACACTTATCAGCTGTGCCCGGCAATCTTTCATACTCATAAAAGAATAAAAAAAGGTTGGGGTTAGGGTTAAACACTCATTGAATTTGGTAGACAAGGGTAGAGGTGGAGCAGGCCAGACCTGGTGTCTGATCAAGTTTAACTAGACTAGGGCAAGTCTAGTTAAACTTGATCAAGTAGGGCAATCTCAAACAAGATGCAAATCTCTACTACTGACCTTCAAACAAGTGCCTGTATTCGGAGAGGCTATGTCCTTTGAGCCATTCCTGGATCTGACTTTCTTTCCCTTTTTTCCAGCGTACTTCCCAGAAAAAAATCCAAGAGACTGAGCAAAACAGGAAGGTCAGCAAAAAGCGGCGGTCCATTAGACCATCTTCAGCCTTCACTCAGACTCCTCCTGCTCACTGAGAATCTCTGCCATTCACAAAGAAATAGACAAGTTTCCTAAAAGTCCAGACTACAATAAGAAATGCAGCGTGTGTTCCAAAAAAATTAAAAGGGAAAATAGCATAGAAAGGATTTTGAGTTATGGTATATCATAGTCAAATCAATAATCACAGCTTCAAGAGAGTCAATCACCAATAATAAAACCAAAAATCGAAACGAGCTGTTCTCAACACAGGCTGGTTCTGTATCAAGTAGGCTCAACCAAACAGTGGTCCCATCAATGTCAGCATGAGATGACAGAAGCATCACAATTAACAAGAGCAAAGAAAAGAAAAAGAAAGACTCAAAAGACAGTCACACATATGCACTTGTCAGATTCGATAAAGCCTTGATTACGCACAACACAACGATTCTACATTAAGTATCGTTTAAAAATATAACCGGCAAACGCGGGACCACTGTAGTCAGTGTCAAGCTAGGATCTACGTGATACCTGCTTACAGTGTCAGTGGCTAGCTAACCGAGTAGCTATCAATGTCAGCGCGATTAAAATGATGACACATGGCATATCTCTGTCTTTAATGTGAACATTCTACAGAGTTCGGAGGCTATTCTTAACAACAACAAAAGAAAACAGTATGTCATTATGTGAGCATAAATAAATGTTTTGTAGATTGCACCTACCCTTTCCCTTTATCCATTAGCGTATCACCGGAAAACACAGGACGGTCGCGTACTGATGACGTCGGTGAAGTAGACTTGGATTTCCACGAGGAACAGGATCAACACTTGTGTTTAGTGGATTTTTGATCATGGTAACGTAGTGTTTAAAATTCGGGAACTGTGCGTTTTTCTAAGAAAATGTGGGTCTTTAGTTTACATTGACTCGTGTATTAACTCAAAATTGAACCATGTCTTACTACCTACATTATACTTGCTAGCGAGCTAACATTAACTGGGCTAACAAGTTAGCTAGCTGTAACAACCGACCGAATCTTACTTAAATTCGATAGGAATGTCCAGTCGCGTCATGTGTATTATTATTATATATAATATACATTATGTCGTTTAACTTAACATGTAGTGTTGTGCCTTGTTTCTTACCATTCCCAATCAGTGCATTCCCGACCATGCATCTAGTAGTATTTAGCAGTTGCATCGTCTTGGTGCCATCATTGGTGTTTGTTGATATTCTAATTCAACATTACAATCCCTGGTGATTAATCCTGTGGTTTTTTTCAATCAATTCTTCGTGTTTTAAATGTAGGGGAAGCAGAAGACCAAGAGGTATGCTGCGATGAAAAGAATGATTGGTCCCAAAGATCAGCGACTGTAAGTCCTCGAATTGTTGTGTAGATGTATGCATTAGCTTCGCATGGGCTTCACAGCAGTCCAATGGTACTGAATGTCATAATCCAAAGGATTTAGACAATATGTGGTCGAGTTTGGTTTGGCCTCTGCAATACACAAGATACATTTGATGGCTCTAAATAGTTGCACTGCAACTGTTCTAGATTTGATGGTTTTCCACAATATGATGTTTTTGCTGCCGTTGTTGTTGGATATGATAAGCAAAATAAGTTCTAGCACCACCTGACTAGGTTTGGGTTTTACCTTATGTTTGTAAAATTGTGTCTGAAGTGGTTGTCTGCTTGGGACTGCATTGAAGAGTGCATGTGTAATTTGAACTACCTCAATACTGCGACAATTATTACAAATAAATATGGGTTATGTGACTGTACTTATTACAAAAATGTGTGTATCTTTTGTTGATGATCATGTCTTTTATATACTTGCTAAACTGAAACCTTCTAGGAAAGAAAAAGATCGTGCTAAAGGACAGGAAAAAACAAAGGTGGATCCTTCAGCGCTAAAGGAAAAAGAAGTGTGAGTTGACCTGGAATAAAACAAACACATCAGGTTATTGTTAATGGCCTGTGACCTCATACTTCTTACATTTCTTTTCTGTACAGGACCAAGTATCCATCGTGTCTGTTTTTCCAGTACAATACTCAACTTGGGCCACCATACAACATTCTGGTTGATACCAATTTCATCAACTTTTCCATCAAGGCCAAATTAGATGTTGTCCAATCAATGATGGATTGCCTTTACGCCAAATGTAAGTAATTATTATTTGTCATATCAACATGGAAGAAGACGCATCCACTAGCATTACTTTACTTTACTACTATACACTATTTTCACAT
>OOFB01014353.1:13536-29405 GCA_900323305.1 Trachyrincus murrayi | reverse complement strand
ACACTATTTTCACATCAAGGTGTCCCCTGTATTACGGACTGTGTTATGGCTGAGCTTGAAAAACTTGGATTGAAGTACAGAGTGGCACTCAGGTACCTGATTTGTTATTGTATGAGCACATTGTGTACACACCTTTTTTCTGAAGGGATCATTTCAAGCACTTTCAACTCTGTTTCTCTCCTGTAGGATAGCTAAAGATCCTCGCTTTGAACGACTTCCTTGCACACACAAGGGAACATATGCTGATGACTGCTTAGTCCAGAGGGTGACACAGGTATAACTTATTTACCTTGATTGTATTGCCAGTTTTAATGTTTAAAAGGTGAAGGTGAATTCTGTTTAAACATTTTTTCTTTTTTTTAACGACATTAAAACAAACAAGTGTCCATTAGCTCACCGTCTGTACTGTAGACTTCAATTGTTGTTCATGAATGCATTACACCATTCAGAAAGCTAATGGCCAAGCAGGTGTTTACTAAAGATCGTTGAAATGATTCTGTACTTCCATTACTGAAGGCTCCATTTCAATAACGCAATGCTTTCACAGCACAAGTGTTATATCGTGGCTACTGTGGATCGGGATCTGAAGCGACGGATCAGGAAGATTCCTGGAGTGCCCATCATGTACATCTCCAACCATAGGTAACTAAACATGCACTTTTCAGCTGGCACTGTTTCCCGAACACATGATAAAGGATGAATTCATGGACAACTGTACTTTTTCTCCCCTCAGGTACAATATTGAAAGAATGCCAGATGACTATGGTGCGCCAAGATTTTAATTTGAGTTTGCAACTGTTTCCCATGAATATTGCATTTATATTATGACATGGTGTTGGATGGATTTGGAGTATAACTTGATATACATTACCTATTTGTAAATAAAAAGCAAATCAATGTTTTTTTTTTCATTAGTCAGTTTTGTACATGGAATATGCCATTAGGTATTTTAATGTGCTTGCAGTGATAGTGGAATCTTGTATTCTTTGTCTTTACACTTTACACACAAAATGTACATTTGTGAAGAATGTAGCTGTAAATTACCATTGCTGCTGAGGTAGCTGTGCAAATAGTTAGACAGATTAGATTACATTTCAAGAAAACCGCTTAGGTAATAAAACAAAATGCTATACTTCCATAAGAAATATGACATTGTAATACTATGGTTTCTTAATGAAGATTGGACATTCTTCTAATTCAGATGAATCAGAAATGTACTGACATTTGTACATATATGGCAATTAATTTACTTAATAGTCAACTTGTTTGTCATAGTTTGGAAACACCCAAGGAAAGAAAGTACGTTTATTCCCTATTAATCAAAAGGGGCTTTTGGAAATAGTACATGGTAGTGACGTAATCGTAAACGGCGTATATCGTAAACAAGTATGTCTTATATTAGCCAACATATTTATGTCGCAATTTTTTGTGTACTACAATGTGTATACTTATAATTCATCACAAAAACGTCTCGTTCCAGTGAATAATAATATGCAGTTAGCATGAGCTGATGCGCTAACGCATTGCGCATGCGCGGCTCTCGCAGGGCTGGGAGTGTCTGATGCATGGGACTGATCAGCAATCACTGAGGCCAGGAGCGTTTAACATGAACAAAGACTGAAGTCACGCTGATTTCAAGAGATGGAGCGTTATTAAATGAGATCATCGAACAAGGAGTGTCAAGAAAAGGAAAACCCCGGCTTCACCGAGTCACTGGAACAATAGACTGAATGACCTCTGGGATAACGGTGCTGGAAAATATTATTTGTATTAGTTTGCTGCAATTAACGCGTCTTCTAGATAAGTGTTTGTATTCAAATGGTGGCTTAATTTGATGGCTATTTGAGAGTGCCGTGTGCGTATTCTCACAACACACCCGTCGTGATCGTCATTCTAAAGATTAGTCGTCGAATTTGGTATAATGCAATTACTTAAGTAAGCCATGCCATCCTATTTTTTCCATGTGTCATGAAAAGACATGGCAAACATCAATTGCATTTGTATGTGAGTTAGATCAATCTAACCATCTGTTAAACTGTTAAATGAACCGATGAATGACAAATGCAAAATAGCGAGTATATTTTGATTAGTGCTAATATTTGTAAGAATCTGTGCTGTTAAAGCGCAACACTTGGTGGATCTCCTGTACTTTACTTTGTCAGAGAGAGACGTCAGATATTGGAGGTCATGAGTGGGTCATCTGTTATTGGACTTTTAATAGCACAAAACCTGCAAGAAGATTAGCGGTCGAGCACCTGTGCAGCATTTCAGTGCCAGAACTTTGTTGGCTTCCCTTTTCAAAGAGGGATGCTTAGGGCAACGATTGGCTCAGTCGAGGAGAGGGATGAGGAGCAAGAAGACGAAGAGGAACTGAGGGATGGAGGGGTGCCCTTCTTCGTGAACAGGGGAGGTTTGCCGGTAGACGAGGAGACTTGGGAGAGAATGTGGCGACACGTTGCCCGAATTCACCCCGAGGGCGAAGCAGTGGGCAAAGGGATACGAAGAGCCACGGATCTGCCCAAGGTTTGTTAACCAATCCAAACCGACGCCATGGTATAGCCTACTCCATTTCAAATCAAAACACATGGACCTAACTGATTTTTAGTTTTTCTCATGTAAATATATGCACATGACCAGAATGTGCTGTAGGGTTCTTGGGTGAAAAAAATGTTGACAATCTAAGATAGTTGGAAGTTCACAAGCACATTCCCCAGCTGCAGTGAATATGGGGCTTGTTTAATGTCTAACGCTGCTGTGTGTGTCCTCTGCCCAACAGATTCCAATACCGAGTGTGCCTACATACCAACCCACCACGAGTATCCCACAACGTCTGGAAGCCATACAAAAATACATCAGGGATCTGCAGTATCCTTGTACATGTATGTGTGTGTGTGTGTGTGTGTGTGTGTTAGAAAAATGTAACCATCTGAAAATGATCTAATAATCTTCTTTATTATTTATTTGGCTAGTAAATAACAAGTTTATAATAGTTCAATAGAATGTGTCCGGTCTTTCACAAGCAACATCCATAACAGTTGATCTTCTACTACACAAACCAATTAGCACAAGTTAAACTTGTAGGTAAATACTGTATATCCTAAAGATCTACACACCTCAGCCATTTTTACACAATGTGATTGATATAGGCCAAACAGTGACCAAGGAAGTAGGTCACTGATGAGTATGTTCTGTATAAAACATGAACACTATCCCCACCCCTATCCCCAAGCACTCATTCATAATTTACTAACAAATCTACTAACATCACGAAGCACGATGTAGCTGGGCCCTTTGGTCTATTTGTGATGCTGATTGCTCTACCAAAGTACTCCCAGACTTGTTTCTGTTATTTAACTTTAACAGTGTCTTCCAGGTACAATCACACTGGAACACAGTTTTTTGAGATCAAGAAGAGCCGTCCTCTTACTGCGTAAGCAACCTTGTCTTTAATCCCGTTAGGCCGACTGCCAGCCTTTGTTTTCGTCTTCTGTCATGTTTGATGTTTGGCAGTGCGTGGGATAATGCAGATGTGAAATAATGGAACCAGACAGCAGGCCTGGGATGTGAAAGAGGATTTTTGGGATTTGGTGTGTGTTCCACCTGTGTACAGCCCAAGGCTGAAGAGCATGGCTCCCTGTGTCAAGGCTTAGCTGGCCCTGTCATGCTAACCTCAGCTTACCGACTAAGGTTTTATGGTAATGTAAAAATATCAATAATATTTCTTTCTTGGTTACCTTCCTGGTAGGAATAGCAGTGTGTCCATTTCAGCGTCAGTGCAGTCTCTGTGTGTTAATGTCTTACATGTGTGTAAAAAGTACTGTACATTCTCACCAAAGGTTTTCATATATTTTCTGCAGGTTGATGGACATTGCTAAAGAGATGACCAGGGAAGTTCTGCCAATCAAGTGTCTGGAGGCTGTGATCCTCGCAACGTATCTTTTCACTCACAGAACATCTTGGATTAACGGAAAACAGGGATGGAAAAAAAAGGATTGACTGCTAGCTATAATTATTGTTAAATTGTATTCTATACCACATTTCTATCACCCTCAACAGTACTACTTATCTCAATCCCAATAACTATGGTAACATTAGCCTGAATTGTTTACATTTTAAAGTGAGGCTCAGAGGTGTTCACCTGTGTGCTTTTTAACCCGCACTGTTCTAATTTGATCGATATACGCTTACAATATTTTGTAAACGACTCCTCTGCGTCAGAAGAACCAGAGAGAATAAAAGTCCTCGAAGGTTTCCTTGACTATAGCCTTGCGTCCAGTTACCTCACCACCAACCTACCCGGCGTGGAACGCTTCCCCCTCAGCTTTAAGACCCAGTTCTCAGGGAACCACTTTTACCACATCGTGCTGGGGATCCACAGCGGGGGGCGCTTCGGGGCGCTGGGCATCAGCCGGAGGGACGACCTCATGTTCAAGCACCTGGAGTTCCGCACGCTGGCCGACCTGGTGCAGGAGTTCGAGGGGGCCTACCGCGGCTACTGGCACACCCTGCGCAAGGTGAAGATCGGCCAGTACGTGTCCCACGACGTGCACAGCGTGGAGCAGATAGAGTGGAAGCACTCGGTGCTGGACGTGGACAGACTGCCCAAGGAGGAGCTGAGGAGAGAGCTGGAGAGACACACTCGAGACATGAGGCTGAAGGTACAGTGTGACGCGAGAGGGGAGGCAGAGAGAGAAACCATTGTGGAAAGAGTCGGGGCTTCGGCAATGTTGTGCGGATATTAAATACAAAAATAGATGTGCAAATATCAATACAGTGGGATTTCTCCTACGGGGGGAGTCCGTTCCTCACTGTGTCACAAACATGATAGAAAATACGATTGCTTATTCTCCCGTGAGATGAGATGTAGATTTTAATTCCTGTTGGCGTGCCGGTTCTTTGTGCATGGCGACAGTAAGCTGACCCCAATTATTTTAAGCGGCTGGCGACATCAAATGATGCCCTTTCATTGTCTCTTAGTGCTAATGGTGGCAGCCATGATGCTGAGCTGAGTGTATCATAATACAATAAAAACAACTATGCAATGGTTGCACTGCGGTCGCACTGCACTGCACGGGCGGCCAGTGCCAATCCGCCAACACACACTCTTCAGCTGCTCCCTCTCTTTATAGCAAGCTTTTTTGAATAAATGAAAAGCGTCGTTTTCAGATGAATTTATAGAATTCTCTACTCGGTAACCGTGTTTGTGATAGTGTTTTTTCCTCCATCGACAGATAGGAAAAGCCGCTCCACCCTCTCCCACCAAAGACAGGAGGAACAGCATGGGCTCTCCCCTGCGAGGGCCTGGCAGCCCCATGCGCAGGATCAGCCACATAGAGAGACGGTAAGCCTGGCTTCTGTGCTCCACTCAAACATAATGCTAATAAGGATGGATGGAAGATTTTTGATATGTTGATACATTCAGAGCTTGCTGGAAGAGATGGATTGCGATGGTTGCTTAGTGTTAGATCCAAGGTCAAATGGAATGTAAGTCAATGAAATGGGTTGTGGCGTGGAAGTAAATCATAATAATAATAATTTTCCGTTGTACTGAATGTGTAATTTGTGTGTTTTAGACCTTCCACTGAGAAGAAAGTGTTGGAGAAGAAACCACCCACAGATATGAATGGATATCAGATCCGAGTCTAAGGGAGAGACTTATTTACAAGGTGCTAGACCCTTTGAGGTTATTCCTGTGTGTTTGAGCGTTGAATCTAATGTACCAGTTAACCTATTCTGGGGGGCCTGTTATCGAATAGGTCACCAGCAACTTTGTAGGTCCAAAACATTGTACTACAAACATTCATACATAGCAGTTATGGAAAAATACATGACTTTTCAAGAGTCAGACAAGACAACAAATTAATGTAAATGTGCTAATAGACATATCACAGGTTTCCGAGTTGGAAAATTGGCTCTTGGTTGTGTGTGCATTTTTTTATCGTTATGTTCTATACTGTACTTGTATAAAATACATGTAATGTACTTTTAAATTTTGAGCTCTGCAGAGCAGTACCTGCTTTTATAGTGAGTAGCTGGCAAACCACTACCCTTGTGCCTTTTAATGAATATAAAGTGAGGAAAAACTGCAGCCGTAGTTAATTTTTTAAAAAACTCTTACACTTTTACCTACCTAAGCATACAGCAGTGCAACTTCTATTCTCTAGGATAGCCTTGAAATGAAACAGCTCTCGTTGTATGAGCCCTTTTTGTTATCGTCTAGACAACCATTAGCATGTCATCTACTGAATGGAGATGTGCAGTTTAGTAGGGGGGGACCTATCATATACATAACATTTTATGAGCATGAAAAGTGATAAGAGAAACGGGATGTGAAATATATCTGACTGAGGAGAATATACCATTCAAATGAAGACGGATACAGTTTTTACCACTTTTCAGAGATCAACATTGTTTTGCTGTGGATTACCTTTTACTTGTTACGTGTTCCCTTGCCTTATTTGTAGCGTTTTTTTCTACCCTGTTCCTTGGCAACTTTAAGGGGTGTCCAAGTGAGTTTTTAACATTATACGCATGGTACACATAAGTGGGTTTACAGCATTTGTCTGGATTTGTTGCTGGTTCTGTCATTGTGTTAGCTCCATCAGTATTACTAATCACACGTGATGCACTTCATTTAGCTAACCAAGCACTGTTGTAATGCCACAGTGCTGAATTTCATGTGTAGATGTTTTCATTACAATGCTACGAAGCGGCACTGCTTCATACCAAAAGATTGTCATTGATCTACAGTATCTAAATAAACACTATGGATGTGTCAAACGGACCACTTTTCCTTTCTGCTGGCCAACATTGTCACAATAAAAGGACCTCTTGTCATGCAACAGCAGTGGACTTGGGTTTGTCATTTGCCAGAGCTTTATCTGCTACCCGTTGAGACCAACAAAACAAAATGGTGTATGTCGGATGGGAAGATTAAATTGAGTGATGTGATGCGAGACGAAGGCCTACAAGGCACAGGGTCTGTCTATAGGGGACGATTTCAAATGAATTGTGTTCTGTCAGCTTCTTGCACATATAAAGAAAACCAGGTAAATATCCTGGGTTGGTTTGGCAGATCTCCAAACACTTCCCCCCTCCCCCTGGCTGTCTCTGTATACAAAGAAATCTTGACACCAGCACTATAAAAGGAGATTCAACACTGTCTGTTTCACTGGTAATAGTTTTTTTATATAATGGCCGCCGCCATATAAATCACAAAATCCTTTCGTCTCCTTTGCATAAAATGTATGAAAGGATACAATGGACCAGGAAGAAAAAAAGAAAAATTACGCAGAGTGCAAGATAAGTCCGGTTGAGGCTATGTATGTATTTAAAACATATTTTCTTGCTCATATATGCGTCTTTATGGCTGTTTAAAGGCCTGCTGGATACATGTGTTATGTCTTACTGGTGCAGCTGCTGGATGAGTGTTATGCTGACTGGAAGAGATGCTATTAAAACAATCCAAACAGCTTCCAGGGAGGGGTACTGCACATGGAGAAACCTGACAAAGTCCAGATCCCCGCAGTGGGCGTTCGGTTACAGTGGAAAACATGAAATAGCGATCCAGATGATAACGTACACATCCTGAACCATGTTTAAGTATATGGAGAGGATAGAATATGAATGCATAATATATAGTCCAAGTTGCAGAAAATAATATAAAATAGTAAAGTACTTTCCCTCACATCCCTCATTGGAATTTAATCCAGACGTTTTCTTCATATGGATTGTTACCTTTGCCCATGTGTTAATGTAAATCAGCACACGATTTACACATTTAAAATATTCCAGTGAACTTTGAAATTGGGAGGATATGTTTGAACAACGTTGGTCTGAAAGCCACTCAACAGAGTGTGATGTGCAGGTTTTAAACAGGATTCTCACAGAGGACAAAACACATTAGTGGACATGCTACTCCATAATGTACAGACAAAGCACCCTGACCCGAGCCCCATAAGACAGGAACACTCTATAGTGGTACTTCATTATTCATTCATGCCTCCACCCCACACACACTCTTCCACACTAAATCAGTAAGATGGGCATGCCATCACCAGCATCCAGATAAAAGATCTAATCACGTTTAGCAGGAGGAAGACAGCCCTAGGCATATGCTTTATGTGCTGTTTGAATAAAGACTGATCCATTGGACCAGAGTGGACATTTATTTTTCCTTTGATGCAGTATACTGTAACTTGAACATGGAAAACATTTGCTTGCTCACATAATCTGGGGGAACTAAAAGACAACTAAATCCAGGTCTCAGCAATTAAATCTGTGTAATAGTATAAACTATTAGAAAACTCTTAAATATTATTAAAAAAAAAAAAAAAAAAAAAAAGCATCTTTAACAGGATTATATATTCCCATATTGGCAAAACTATTTTAACAGCATCCCCTCAACCATCCGTCTTCCTATGTTGGTGCAGGCACTAGTCCCAGGCGTGTCCCATGTACAACATAAAAGCATCTTAAAAGCGTTCAGGTCAAAACAAACATTATTTGTCTGGTGGCGGTTACTTTTATCTGTATCTGTTATAACTCCCAGGTGCAATGCCTTCTTCCTCTATAATGCAGGGCTCAGGTCCAGCTGGAATTTGGCCAAGAGGCTGAGATGGTCAGAGGGAAAATGTTGATTGGGTAGGCCCTTCATTGACCACAGGTCCTCCTCGGACAGGAGGGAGAGATAGCCAATCAGCTCAAGGCTTCCACTGAGAAGCGATCCATCGCCTGAGAAAACAAACAAAATGATCTTTATCTATAGCGATTTACACATTCAGTGCATTTTTCATATTGCGTTGAAAGGCGTCACGATGCGATTGGACAGTAACAGAGGCTAATTTAATTCACATGCTAGCACACCTTTTTGATCGACTGATGGAGGGTCACATTTCGGGGTGTAGAAGATGTAGTCGACTGTAGCACCTGCTTCCGAGTGCAGGGTGGTGACTTCTGGATGGCCTAACCCTGGGAGAAAGTGCTTATAGACCGACCGCAGGCTCAGCCCATGACAGATAGCGGGACCCATGCTGTGGTAGAGTAAATGTATTACTTATCTATTTTCAAAATTAAATAAAATAATTTTGGTATTTTAATTTCCATCCATTTGTTGATGTCAAAACATCATACATTTTTCATTGTAAATCTTGTAAATATTGTTTAGTTTACCCCAAGTTTTTAATACATTTTGACAAACATTAAACAGAAACAGCATTTTTCTCTGAACTATGAAGATTTTTGGACACCATTATCTTAACCTACCTTGGTGCTTGAGGGAAGTTCTTCCCAGAGATATCTATGGAAAATAAAGCAGGGGAGAGACCACAAAAAGGATATGAAAATACACATGACTTTGTTTAGGAGGAGGAGGCACCAGGATAGGTCAGACCTGGTGTATTGTCAGTCACATTGGGGATGAATTCTAGGTCAACGGGCCTAATGCACGCAGCTGGACAGAGGCGCAGCTGCCGAAGAAAGTCATGGCTGTATTGGAGCTTCCCTGCACAAGAATGAGAAATACAAGTTAGAAAGTCTCACATTACTGCCAAACAGTGAGAAGGAAATAGCCGCTAGTTTTTCTGTAGAGAATGGACAGAAGCAACACGCAATGGACTCCAGTCCGTGGCATCACAATCCAGTGTTGTATTCTACAGAGAAGAGACCAACCTCCTTTGTCATTGTGGTGTTCACACTTCTCCTGGCTGGTGGCGTACTGGCACCTGTCGGTGACCCCCAGAGAGCTGGGCCACAGCGGGGCATAGAGTCTGTCGTAATAGCCTTTGTAGGACAGATCCTCCAGACCCGACACCTACCATACACAAAGACAATGCACAAAAAAAAAGATATAACAAAAAGCCAAGTTATAAAATAACCTCCTGGTTACTTCGCTGGACGAAATGACCCAATTCATTCATATGGGACAGACTTGCTGTATTTATTTCCAGTTGGAGTACCATGACGGCAGTGATCATTAGGGTTAGTGTTCTGTGGCCTCACCGTCCAGGCCGGGAGGCTGTGGTAATAGAGCTGACCCGAGGTGATGAGCTGGTACAGAGGCATATGGGGAACGGCGTTGAAGTCCCCACACAAGATCACATTGCATTGCTGACCTCTGCTCTTGCAGGCCTTGACCATGGCGTTGATCTCTGCCAGCATGATGGCCAACTGAGCCAGCTTCACGTCTCCCCTGCGGGGGTTGAATAGTAGGTGAGTGTTGGCAATGCAGATGGGCGGGGCTGTTACGGTGACCTCCGACGACCCCGGGGGGAGAATGGGCTGGATCAGCAGAGCGACGCCCACATTGTCCCGGTCCAGGAGCTCCGTTTCTGGCCGGCGGAACTCCAGAAGGCTGGTTGAAATCTCAGCGAACCGGTTGCCGCGGTAACAGGTAGCACAGCCATCCGTCTTGGTCCCAGTTCGCTTCTTGTACACACATTTGTAGCCTAGGATGCAGCAGTCCAGGAAAAAGTGTAATCATATTATGCTCACTTTGTCCACTAGAGGGTGTGACAATCCACTGATCACAGATCTGCATATTGACTGAAAAGCTTAGGATTACATTTTCTGAATGAAGGTTTGAAACAAACATTTTATAACAATTCATAACAATATAAAATTTTTTGTGTGGAAACTAAAACCATCTTGATTTCAACCAATGTACAAACATTGAAACAAATTGGATCAAATTGTTATCAAATCAATAATTTTCCATCAACTTCTAATTCTTCGAAACCCCTTTTGTCTGACAAACTACAAATGAAGTACAACATGGTTGCGAGCTCGGACAGACCGATCTCCGAGAGGAAAGGATGCAGCTGCTCCTTGTAGTGGCTCTCCTGGACCTCTTGGAGACACATGATCTACACACGGGACAAAACGCACCGTCAGTCGCTTGCTACCCAACGACTTCAACAAATGATCTCACTGCAATAACTTGTCCAAAAGAGATAGGTCAGTCACACATACATCTGGCATCCATTTGAGTATTTCCTGTACGAGCAGATTGCAGCGGTTGCTCCAGTCTAGCACTTCTAGTGGACAGTGACAGTACAGCTGCTGGTTGGCTTCCAGCAGGTCCTGGGCCAGGATGTTGTAGGACATGACGGTAAAGTGAAACAAGGCACACTCGTGGTCTGTATCAGAGGAGCTGGGGGTCTGAATGGGTTCCACTGCTGCAGTCTGGCTCTCCTTCACCTTCTCCCAGACTCTCCAAACCACTGGGGAATTAGGCAGGGACACACAGAAACATAAAGGGTGAAGGAAACACATTGTGGTCAGAATAGGTCGGAAGTGGAAGAGGCCTTTGAGGTCGCCGAGTCTCAGCTGAGACACAGCATGCTGGTGGGCACAGGGAACGCGTGGAAGGGCTGGCCTTGGTAGTAGCACAAAACCATGCTACGACAAGGCGAAGAAGAAGGATAGGAGGGCCATGATCCAGGTGGAGGTGCGAGCATCAGTCGAGGAGGAGTGAGCCAGCCAGATAGTTGGAATGTGGCAGCAGGGAGCCTGGACAAGATGGGAGCAAGCAGTGGAGCGAAAGGTGTCATGGGCTGAGCTTTGGATCGCAGAGTTCTTGATCCAGGCTGTGTATGATATTCTACCGAGCCCGTCCAACAAATTAAAATCATGACTTTAATAGTTTTTTCAGTGAAAATGAAAATTGTGATGAAGAAAAGGATCATTTCCACTAATAGTGAATCATATCACAATCACAATATCTGTAAAAATCGTTCAGCCCTAGTCACCAGCATGCCCTCTGTGCCAGAGGAGAGGGACCCTGGAGCATATTCTCAGCTGCTGCTCGAAAGCCCTGGGGGAGGGGCGCTACCATCGGCGCCATGACCAAGTCCTCAAGGTCATCGCCAACACCATCCGCAGCGGAATCAACCACTGCAAGCGCATCCACCCAGCAAAGAAAACCATCGCGTTCATCAGCGCTGGTCAGAGGCCAACAGCAGCTTCCAGGACCTCCTCCTCCGGCCTGCACTCAACAGCACAAGACTGGGAGCTGAAGGTTGACCTGGGGAAGCAACTCAAGTTCCCAGGAAATGTTGCTGTCACAACATTGAGGCCGGACATGGTGCTGCTCTCCGAAGCCTCAAAGCAGGTCATCCTCTTGGAACTCACTGTCCCTTGGGAAGACCACATCGAGGAAGCCAACGAGAGGAAGAGAGGTAAGCATGCCGAGCTGGTGGAGCAGTGCCGCACCAACGGGTGGCGAGAGGTGTGAGCCCATCGAAGTAGGGAGCGGAGAGGTCACTGGCCAGTCCCTCTGTAGGGCCTACAACATGCTGGACATCACAGGAGCAAGCAGGCGAAGGGCCACAAAGATGGTCACAGAGGCTAACTGAAGTTGCCTCAAGGTGGCTGTGGATCAGGAGAGGAGAGTCGTAGGTGAGGTAGTGCTACCTGGACACAAGCTGGGACTTGATCAATCCTGGCTGGGTCGCCTGGGCGAGGGTGTCTGTTGCAGGACCCCAAACCCAGGATACAACACTGAAGATGTGTCCAGATGCATCACAAGATGTATTCTACAGTAGTACAGTACATCTAAGTACGGTCAGTATAAAATAGAATTTTCTGCATCCAAGATATGCATCATTATTATTTCAACTTTGTGTACTTCAACCAGTGACATGATAATACAGAATTTTACACATTGCTCCTTCTAACTAACATTGAGATTCAACAACATTTAGCAAGAAAAACAAATGCAGTAAAAGCTACCAAAAAACATGAATGTAATGAAATGGCGGTAACACTCACCCTCTAAAGGCTCTGTGTGTTGGAATAGGGGGTAGTAGCTCATGGACGGGAACTGCAACAGAGGGCAGTGAACAACATTTGCTAGGCCTGGACCTGTGGAGATGTGCCAACCAGTCTGGGGACAACAGCTCCCCTCTGTCTCCTCCTGCCTCTCGTCTGCTTGGTAGGTTTGACTGTCTGAGAGCAGGGCCCGTAGATCGAACACACCTGCCGGCATTCCCTCCATTATGTGTTCTGTGTATTCATCCCAGCATTCCTTCATGGGAAGTGGCATCTGGACTTCAGAGACTCCAGGCTCCTCAATGCCAGCAGGTATACATGATTCCACTGGAACGGTACTGTCTACTGTTACGACTTGAGCCAAGTGATCCTCCAACAATGCCTCTTGATGCTGCACTGAGCCGGTGCTGTCAGCTGGTTTAATTTCATTTAGATTCACGTCAAACACCTGTTGGTGTAGGTGTGTTGTAGCTTTGTTGTCTTGGACCGGGGAATCCCAATGGTCCATGAGCCTGTCTTCACTCGTCCCTGTACTTGGTATCTCATTTGTCGTTGAGAAGGGCATTGTCTCAATTTTCCCATGTAGCTCAATGTTAGGCTGTTCTCCATCTATGGTAGGATTTTGAATGTTTTCCTGTGCATGTTCTTGTCTTTCCCCCTGCTGGTTCTTCGTACCGCTGCTTGGTGGCACGTCAGTACCTTTACACACCTGCTTGCCATTAGTACAAGACCCGGAAACACCCGGTTTTGTGATTGCTGGAAGGTAAAATGCAGGACAATGTTAGATCGTCATTGTCTTCAAACATAGGGACGCACGTTTAAAAAGTAGCCTACATAGGCAAGTCGTAACCACATACATTAAATGTGAATGAATACATACAGACACACTGTTTTAGGTTGTTTTTAGTTGTTTGCGACACCGATTGCGTAACACACTAAATAAATAAGAAAACCGGTGTCCGATCAAAACATTCACACGTGCTTCTTGACGTCATAAGTGTTCGTAGGGACCGAGACGTGTGCTAGCCGCTACCTCTAAATATAGACTAGCACGGAAGGCAATGCGATACCAGGTCGCCCCTACAGGAAAGAAAACAGCTTGAATGTGAAAGCGCTGCTCAAATCCTACTGTCACCATAGAAGTAACTCCCAATATAATCACACAAACGACATGACAACACTCGAGCACGTTTCATGCGCTGCCGCTGGCTAATTTATTCGAGACGCCTTGACACCAAATAAACAAAAGTTGAGGATACATCTTAAGAACACAACCCCACGACTGCAAACTCAAGCAACCATTACCTGAGGACCGCCGGGACAGGTAGCAGGACAGTGGGTAAAGCCCATAAAACAATAAGCTGCCAATCATGCTGCCTGGTTACTTTTCTGCTATGCCGCATGCGCAGTTGCGCACCAGGTGAGTGGACGATCAAACGGTAGCTGCGGGTAATGCAAGTATTGCGTTTTTCTATTCTGTGCTTGTACTTTCTATTATAATATGTAAAAACTAGTGCTTTACAGTTAGGTTTTCGAAACATTGGGGTTTAACCAGACACGTGTATATATATATATATGAAGAGGGAGTCCCATAAATCCCAAATGTGTGCTCCTTTCCACTTGGTATGACCTGTGGAGGTGTCATGGGTGTCTCAGATTCAAACACAGGCTGTGGGGAGAGAAAAAAGCCAAAGATGTCTTTGCCGTTGCCAGCAAAGTCACAGACAAAGTCATAGACATAGGAATACATAAATTAATAAAAGAACAAAACAGATGACAACTGAAAAGAAGTATTTTCGTCAACATGTCTCTTTGACCTGCTCAATGTTGGCAACTATTGGTCTCTTGGCTTGGAGACAATTAAACAATTACAACATCATGAAACACCTGGTAGTTGAACATAGCTAGTTTGCAGGACGATCGTAACCAAATGTTAATTTCTTTTCTTTTTTAAATAAACCTAGTTGTGGGCCTACATAGATCAGAGCCGCCAATAATAGTAGGCTTTTAACACTAGAGGGCAGCATTTGATAATAAAACCTATGCATTGCCTCAAACATTTCTACATTTTAGAATAATATAAGTAAAACTTAAATGCATCTATCGAAGGCAGACTGCTGGACCAACGAAGATAGTTCATGGTGCGACTAGTTTACGTAGAATATATGTGTGTTCATTATGTAGGCCTTGGCCAGGCAATGATAGGATACACTTTGGGAGTAAATTACAACGTATGACTTTTTTTTATTAACCAATATGAAGTAATTTGTGGAGATATTTCATAAACCAGTGAGCTATCATAATTTAAATAAGCCTATAAAGAACCTGTCATGAATGAATGGCGCCAAATCTGGTCTGTACTAAATTCGAGAAATGCAGATTCAAGTCAAGTTCAATTCATGTGTCGATTTAGAAAAAATATAAATGTCATGCTGGACAGCTCTTCTTTATAAGTGAACCGAAAACTAGATCTGAATTAAGAAAACATTCTCATAATCAAATAATCCATATGATGTAGGCCTATTATAAAGTGGTTACCAACCAACACGTGCCTGGTGCTGGCCATGGTGCTGAATTGAGAAATCACTGGCATGTAAATCACTGGCATGTGGGCCTAACTGCTTTCCCTGGAGATGATGAAATGCTCCAATTGGCATTTCCTAAAAAAATGGTCTGCTGGGGAAAAATTTACTCACACACAAAAACTCTATGACACGGGTAGACATCAGTTTAATTACATCGGAAGAGATTTGGGAAAGTGATTTCTTTACCATGTCATGTCTATCGAGTGACGACGAAGACAGATAGACCCCACTGGCATAACCCTCCACCGCACGACTGTGCTCGCAATCCACACACCGTCCCCCATTTGCTCCAGCAGCAGCAGCTCAGCGATGCTCACACACACACACACACACACACACACACACACACACACACACACACACACACACACACACACAAGGAAGATAAGATGTCACCTTCTTGACTTGTGAAAATGGAAAATGTGTACACAGATGTCTGTCACAGCTACACAGATAACCTCGCATCCTGTTGCAACATATCTGGAGACGCGTGTGATGAAACGATAACGCTCCGGG
>OOFB01014352.1:15653-28309 GCA_900323305.1 Trachyrincus murrayi | reverse complement strand
TGTTGGCTGCCAGCCAGGCAGACTCCTGCACATGCCCAGTACACCCGCCTTAGAGCTCCAGTATCTGATATCAGCCAATCAGGAAGAGCCGTTGCAACGTAGATTTCAACCTGTCTGTTCTCCATACTCTCCTTTAATATTCTCTCTCTCTCTCTCTCTCTCTCGCTCTCTGTCTCTGTCTCTGTCTCTCTCTCTCTCTCTCTCTGTCTCTCTCTCTCTCTCAGCTGTGTGTGTGTGGAGGTGAGTCAGATTGTGGTGCTAATGAGTTCATCTCCTCCACCCGTTAACAACTGTAAGGGGGAAGGCACTTGGGGACGGGGCCCATCTAGAACATTCTGCTGTATATTCCACCAGGACACACGTCTTAGTGCTATGTTAAGCATCTATGGTGTGTGTGTGTGTGTGTGTGTTGGCCCCATCACAAAGAGTTTAATTGTGCTTTAAAGAGCAATTGCTTTGATACAAAAAGTTAGGATGTATGAATCATGTTTTCAACCACCGAACAAACCGACTGCTCACCAGACATCACAACACATCTTAGAGAGGGGTTCAAATACACCAAGAAACCATTCTCTCTCTCTCTCTCTCTCTCTCTCTGCTTACCTTTCTCTCTCTCTCTCTCTCTCTCTCTTTCTCTCTTTACCTCTCTCTCTCTCTCTCTCTCTCTCTCTCTCTCTCTCTAATCCCTCTCCCCATGGCTGTTGTTGTGGTCCACACTCATTACCTTATGCTCATTAATTCCATTAAGTAGCCATTAAACAAGTGCTGATCTAGGAGGAAACCAGCGTCAGGCTCTCACAGCTAATAAGCAAAGTTCAGTCCTGACCTGATGGGAAGGAGACTCCAAGGAACTCTGCTTGGCTGTAGTACTTACTAGTCTGGAAATGTACTCTCTGGAAATGTAGCTGAATGTAGGCCTAGTGTAGTGTAGTACACTATTGGGCTAGTTTATTGGGCAGTGTTTAAAATGTTAGATGCTGAGGTGTATTTCTATTTCTGATATCTCGCCTAGCAAATCTTAACACATTCAACAAATATTCATATTGTACATGGGAGTTTTTGTTTTGTAGGTATAGCAAATCTAAATCTAAATCATTACAAGTACCCCCTGGAAGCTGCTCAGGGTACTGCCCTAGGGCACGCATACCGCTGCTTGGGAATCACTGTCATAGAGTACCAAATGATCACCACCAAGTAGTGAAGTAGTATATTATGTTATTGAATGTATGAACACACAAGTGATTATTGTTGGGGAAATGGATTAGATCAGAAGAACGTAATTATTTGCTGTGTTGCTGTTTGAGCGTCGTCTCTCGTTCGACCTTAGATGACGGAGAGCTTCACTCTACTCTATTGCCGTATTACGTTGTGTACACAGAATCTTAGTGTATTGAACTGTGTTGACATTATTGTACTACATTGTGTTTTGATCTCTGGGGATATGGTCTGTTGTTGTACGAACAAATACTGCCAGAACTAAAAGTGTGACACAAACTTCTAAGAAAAAGTAAATATCCAGGGTTTGATCTAGATAGGGCGTTTATACGATGTTTTGACCGTTAGCTTTTTAATTATACAAATTAACATTGGAATGTCCCTCAAAACTGTCTGTCATAGAGCCTGGTATGTAAAGATTATGCTGATATGCTAATAGCTAGGCTAGTAGCTCTGTTGCTAATATTTATCCAGCTAGAAGCTGATGAAGTTGTATCTGTCTATCAAGAAGCTGTTTAGCTAGTATCTGTTTAGCTAGTAGCTTTCTGTCTAGAAGCTGTCTAGCTAGTAGCTGTTTAACTAGTAGCTATCTTGCTAATATTTATCTCGCTATTCGATTTCTGGCTATTGGCTGTATAGGTAGTACCTCTGTTGCTAGTATGTATCTAGCTAGAAGCTGTTGAACTAGTGTCTGTCTAGCTAGAAGCTGTTTAGCCAGTAGATAGTTAAACGTGTAGTTGTCTAGCTAGTAGCATGTTTTTGAGTTCCACAGTGGGAGCTAACTGTGTAGCTGTACTTGTAGCTTGAGTGATGAGCAGGGACAAGGTTATGGAGGATAGACACAGCTGCTACACTGCCATCTATCATACACACGCACGCACACACACATTTTTTTGCATTGCATTGTATCTCATGGCCGTTCCGATCTAGAACACAGTAGAAGATGTTTCCTCTTGTTGAAGATCTGTCTTGACTATGTCTACTCATGTCTACTCGACTACTGCCTTCATATCTGTCTGTCAATCTCTCTGTCTGTCTGTCTGTCTGCCTGTCTGTCTGCCTACCTGCTTGTCTACCTGTCTGTTTGCCTGTCAATATATCTGTGTGTCTGTTTGTCTGTCTACCTGCTTGTCTGCCTGTCTGCTTGCCTGTCAATCCATCTGTCTGTCTGTCTGCCTACTCGCTTGTCTGCCTGCTTATCTGTCTGCCTGCATGTCTCTCTGCCTGCCTGCTTGTCCGTCTGCCTGCTTGTCTATGTATCTGTGTATCTTCAGTATTGATAATAAACACATTCTTGAAAATAATATGACACTAGGAGTCACAAACAAAGGCTAGAGAGAAAGAGAGCAAGAAAATAAGGTAAAATAGACAAAATAATTAGATAACAGAACGAAAGCAAATAGTGAAAACAACAGGAGAGAAAATAGAGGACAAAAAGAAGAGATGAGGAAGAGTGGATCTTGAAGGTTAGAGATGATCAATATTCATACGTATCGATCAGGGGAAAGCTAACCATTAATGGGATCGGACAGACAGGTTAAAAAAACAGCAGAAGAGAGACAGAGAACAAAGCGGGAACTACTCTATCTACCCCAACGTTTAACATTGCAGGAGACGAGTGGCCATTTGAAGATAAGAGTCCGTCCTGACAAAAACAAACACAAAACGTTTTCAAGAAGGGGGAGGAGAATGAAGAGAGGAGATAAAGAGAGAGAGAGAGCAAATTAAGTCATGGATTATAAATGGCGTGTCCTGGAAGTGTCAGGAGTACTCGCTCTGCCCTCGCTCTCCAGCGGGGGAACCTGTTAAATCAATCTGAAGCCGAGGCTGGTCTGCGGTTATGATCTGTGTAATTTCCTCTAACACAGGCACATTCGTAGCTTCAGGCAAACCCCAATACCAGCACTTTAAACCCCCTCTCCTACACACTCACACTCCCCCACCCTCAGGTTTGGATGCAGCACCGAATCAGCTAGGCTGGTGCTACTTTGATGCGCGGAGGAGGAGGAAAGGGGGTAGGAGGTAAGGAAATAAGGAGTAGTGGTAGTGGTGGTAGTTGTTTTAAGTAAACCAGCTCCAGTTTTGCAGTTTTGCCTTATACTTATCAACATTCCGCATTTGCACAAGCTTCAGCAGTTCGTTCGCCTTAACATTTTTGCTAACATGCCGGCATTCCAAAGAGCGCAGGAATTCCACCGTTCTGGAATTCCGTATTCTTGTAAATATCTACCCAAGCATTCCATTCCAACATTTCGTTACACAAAAGAAATCATTTTTTTATACGTGAAATGGTTTTAACGATAACCCCTTGAGATGATCTGGTTCTGTATAATATTTTTTGTTTGGCTATTTTCTTTTATCCGAATTTTTAGTGCAACCCTCCATTTTGCTTTTACCTGCGAGTTTGCGTTTTGCGTTTATTTTTTACTTTAGATGTGTGGAAGTGGTCAAGGCCGTTTGAGCCGATTGGTTTCGGTAAACGTGACAGGCTAGCTTAGAAGTGCCAGAAGACGGCGCAAATGGGAGGAATCAGGATTTCCCGCTATGCTTTCCCATCAAACAGACAACCGTGAAGAACCTTCTAGAGCGCATCTCACAGTGGTTTACATTAAAGACGTAGGGAACCTCTAAAATATGTGCATATAGACACTGCTGATTGCTCCTGGCGGGTCTTTAAGAATGGATTATTAAAATAAATGAATGTAAGTTTAGGAAATTCCAGGCTGATGCCTATTTTAATTATAATTGCAATATTTGAATTTAAAGTCAGTGCGCTCATGCTAATGATGCACGTGTTTTAGCATTCAGGGGAAGAAGAATTGGAATTATCTTGTGTTGGTTGATTTATCTGCCTTTTAATCATTTCCGCCATGTTAGTATCTCAATCTATGAATCTCAATAACTGTCATGTCTTCCAATTTTAAACCGTTGTTCAAAAAAGGTCACCCGAGCGCTAGGCTCACTAAATTCAGACTATATTGTTTTTGTTCTCCGCTGAGAGGAAATACTTACAAAAAACAAAGAAAGGAGACGGAGAAGAGAAGATTGAATAAAGATTGATAAATGGTTTCCCAAACCATCTCCTGAGGTCTCTGCCTGACAACACCCGTCCTGAACTAATTGTGCCGGTGGCTGAGAAGGAAGACAAGATGGCGTCCTAACGTTTGTCAGTTGGCGGACGAACAAATAGGAGGGAGGCTTTGTTGTTTTGTAGATGCGATAGGTTTAATATAGGTTTATTAAAAAGAGGGAAACAAGGGGATTCGATGATTCAACACTGTTTGTTTGTTTAATCGTCCCTGATAGTAATCAATTTCATACATTATTGATGAAAGCTGAGAGGCATTATAAAGGCTGAAGATCAAATGTTTGTAAACTGTTAAGCAGTCGATGGCGAGAACGAAGGGTTGCGGCTCCATAATAACTAATAAAAATGTACTTAGCACACAGAACCAGCTGAAGCCAAGCTGAAGATAATTAGATAATGAGAAAATAGGATTAAAAATCTCTTTGGGAAGAAATGCTATAAGACGACTCTTAAGGAGGAGATTAATACCTAGAATTATACAATATTTGAAAGTGGAACCAATTCCAAATCAGTTTGAACAGTTCTACAGAACCTGCGTGTGTGTTTATGGTTTCATGATGTACTATTTGTGTGTGAAACCTGTTCCTTCTATTCAAAGAAAGTGCTTACACCAGGTAATAGGTATGGAGGGTTGCTCTGGCTCTGTACAGCTGATCAACAGGAACACATAATATATATATCTAATATATATATATATGTATATTTAAATATTATATCATATATTAATATGATATTAATAATAATAATACATAATAGCAGAAACATCTGACATGCGTCTTTAAAAGGGGGGCTTCCATTCAGGGAGAGGTCAACTCAGTGTTATGTAATCATCATCAACATCATCATCGTCATTAGCATCATCATCATCATCGTCAAAACAATATAAAAAGCAGCAGACATCCAGGAGAGAAGAGGTTACCTTGACTACCAAAACAAGCAGTCGGGATACCAAGGAATGTAGCCGAGCTAGAACCATGATCGCTCTAATCTATCTATCCAAATAGATTAGCATCACAGGCAGCTAACGGTTGCTACATCTAATGGTACACCTCTGTGCTTAACGAGGGGGGGAGGGGTCAGGGAGGCGGGGTTATGTAAATAAGGCGGGAGGGTTTTCTAAAGGAAACACCTGAAAAATAAAACAGCCTCATTCTATCTTAATGCCGAAGAATGAGCAGAAATTACCTTTGTTCCACACTGCACAGGGCCAACACAAGAGGTCAATAGATTGAAAACAACCGACATAAACACAGAGGGTTAAGACCTGCATCACGTCAGTAAAAACAGTTGAATTTCAACATTCTTGTCAATATTTGTAATCAATACTTGTTTGTTTTTTTTGTCTTTTCGATTACGGATACAAACCTGTCCTTTGTTCCTCGAGTTAACCTGAGTTAACCGAAACATTTTTACGATTAAAAAACACAGTACAGATAAGACAGTCAAAATAAATCGTCCATCGTTAACAGAAGACGTCGATGGCTATGTTATCCCGCGTCCTCCGGCTGTGTGTTGGCGGCGGATCGTACCTTTGAAGTTGGGCCGGATGCGTGCGTCGTAGCCGGACACCTTGCCCATCAGCTTGTCCAGGAACTCAGAGGGGGGCATGGGGGTCGCAGACTTCCTCGCTGTGGCCTCTTTAGACGCCGCCAAGCTGCAGAGAGAGAGAGAGAGGATAGAGAGAGAGAGAGAGAGAGAGAGAGGATGAGAGAGAGAGGATGAGAGAGAGAGAGAGAGAGAGAGTGAGAAAGACGAAGAAAGGACTCCATCATCATCATCCATGTCTCATCACCGTTCCTTTTTAAATAGGTTATATACATTTACATACATGTGTACACGTATACACGTCTACACACAGTATATACAAACAGACAGTACACACACACACACACACACACACACATACTCATACACAGGTGTGTATGTTTGTAGGTAAATACAGAGCAGGTAAAAAGCCTCTTTTCTGAAGCCAGGAGTTTGGGTTTCTGCTCTCAACCATATCGTCAGTTATTGCGGCCAGAATATCCCAGTTTTGGCAAGCGTCTGCAGTCTGTAGAGCTGATGTGAGTGACACGAGCACCCTGTCAATCACCCGGCACAGAGACCCGTCTGTCACCCCTCACAGACCTGTCAATCAGGACACAAATGCCCCCGAACAGTCCCTCCTCTTCCTGCCACCAAGAAATACTTCAGAGACAGAAGAACAGACTATTGCCGAGACGCTAACTTATCGTTATATATTCTGAAGTCTAATGTTTTTCCATTAAATTCCTTAATCTTCCTTGGTCTGGTTTCTGTTGCCGGATATCCAGCAGAAATGTAGAGAAATGCATCTTAAACATCTTAAAATGCAGGACAAGTGAGCCCATTTCCCCTGGAACAGAATATTTTCTGTCTGAGCGTGCTTGACGTTTTAAACCACATAATAACATCAGTAACATCGCTTGGCCGTCCTCCAAGAACCCCTGCTATCCCAAATCAAAGCCTGAACGATCCATAATACACTCCCACGCTTCGTCCCGCCCGAATGCACTGCTTTCCTGGGGAAGAAACGCATCGTGTTACACGTTTCCAGAACGCCGTTTCACCCTGTCCCATAAACGCATTTGTCATCGCCTTCCTTCGACTCTCACAGCCACGGAGCACGCCGATTGGCCGGCGTTCGGTGGCTGCCGTTTTCTGTAAATACAGAAATAGTTCCTGCAGTAACACGATCCAGAGAGAAGGGAGCGATGTCAGCTATACCTGTAATGAGTTTACGCACAACGCAGCGAGATTGGGAGCCACTCGCGTGTGTGTAGAGGGTGGAGGGCCGTGTGTGAGAGGCAAGGGGGGGGGTACTTCAGAGAAGATAATATCCCTGCTACGTGAGATAAAAGGTCCTCTCCCGGCAGGAGTAGATAAGTATATGGGTAAACAATATCTCCAGAAGTGCAGCTGCCTATTATATACACTAGTATGCCCTTGTATACGTAATGTATGTATGTATGTATGTATTCATTCATATTTATATTTATACACGCCCTTGTATGTATGTGTAGTCTTTCATCCTCTTCAAACAGCACATACTTTTAGTGCATTACCCATAATCCTCCATGGTTCTCTGTAGTCCATTGCATTTGCTGTTTTGTATAACATTTTTGTATAAATGTTATTATTGTTATTACGATCGTTTGATTTCCTGTGACTACAGTAGAGTTTGTTTTTTTCGAACACACTTATAGTAAAGTAAAACAGTACTCTTTACTATACTCACGAGTATTCAGAGTACTTTGCGTGCCCCCCGCTGCAGATGAAACCTGCCCGGGGGCCATGGACAGCTCACAGACCTCCTCCAGCTGAACAGCAGGGCTACATAACAACTTCCAGGGCCACGTCCTCTACCCATACCTCTGTCTCTCATCTAAGGTCATCTGGAAGTATTCTCCGTTCTCTGCTGTGTTACAGCCTCTAACTGCCTCTAATTTTAGCAGCCTCTATCTGCTAAAAATAATAATTAATTTATTGTTTATTCCAGATCAATCATTATCTCAAATGGATTTGTTTCAGTTAAGCTCTGTTTAATTCGAGAGAGAAGACCTGGAATTCCGGTCGCCATGGTCGGCACATGTACTCTAAATTGCGCTTTTATGTGAAAGCCATTCTTTGAATCATTAATCTGCAGTTTAGTGAGCAGGCCTATTGATTTCCCTAGTAGTGGTGTTCACACGGCTGACTCTGTTACCTTGTTAGGTCCATCATGCTCATTACCTGCTGCCCTGATTAACGTCAGAATCTCAACACAACAACCCGCTACTACCCGCGGAAATACAATATCTAGGGTGTCAATACAGACACGTTCATATGCACATGTACACTCTCTCTCTCTCTGTCTCTCTCTGTCTCTCGCTCTCTCTCACTCATGCTACAATACGAACATGTTGCCCAAGCGTAGACCTAAATAGAAATATGTGAGTAAATACGGAGATAACTAAGTAGATAATAACATTAGGGTACTTAATTACAGAGGGATTAAATAAAGACAGATGGATTACAGAAAAGACCACACACACACACACACACCACACACACACACACACACACACAGATGAAATGAGAGGTCATTGATCATACTTGCGTCTCACCTTGGGTTCTCCAAAACCAATCATCAATAACGTAACAACGACACAAATGAGGAATATTACCAAGCGAGGCCGTCTCTGCTGTTGTCATGGCAAGGGCGCCACCCCCCCCCCCCCCCTCCCTCCTCCACGTAGGGCGATCATCATTTGTCACGCTTGCTACGCCAAAATCATTCCATTGTGTTCTTCAAGTCGGTCCGACCCCACAGACTGTACAGGCGTATCCATCAATATAACTTTCATCGCTTTGTACACGTTCGCTGTGAATCCAGCACCGCCAAGTGACCACGGTCCTAGTTACTACTTCTTATTTCCTTATTACTACTATTTACTACTACTTATTTCCTTATTACTACTATTCACTACTACTTATTTCCTTATTACTACTATTTACTACTACGTAATTTCCCAGACACGTGTATCCAAGGTGATGTGATTGAGGAGCAGGTAGGGGTTAGGCCATCTTTCTCCAACTATGCCTACAGATTAGGCTGCAGACGTTAACACCCTAGCCACGACACTGTCCTGACCCCTAACCCTAAGCCCTTTAGAGGGTCTAATACTAATACCACAGCTAATAAATTCCTGTGCATATATTTCTCGTTTGTCAAGTGAAGTATGAGCTATTAGCCAGGAGCTACGTGCTATTTATTACGATATCCATGTAGCTATTTACATTGTTGCAATTGTACATAAAACGGATGTGTCGTGCCCAGCGACAGTCTGAGCATGCTCAGTCTATTAGTGCAGTTTCATTAAAGAATGACTGTGGAGGCTGCCACTGAGGAATCATAATGGGCCTGCATTAGCAGTCATCCATCTTGGCTCCAGTCCGCTCTCTTCTTCTGCATCATTACTCAGTACGCCTCCAGGAAAAAAAAAGTCAAAACTTTATCGACATGATTCCTGATCCTTGGCGAAATTTAAAATTATACTTTTCCGACCACAGAAACTTCGACCTTGTGTTGCCGTGATTTACTGAGGACGAACTCCTCTGCATATTTTTCGCCTGCCTTCGTTCGTTAATGCTTCATATAATTTGGGGTTATGGTTAAAACAATGAATGAATGGCAAATTAAATAATTAAGTCTAACAATACCATTCTGTTTGGTTTGCCTTGCAAATATGTGCCTGTAAATATTCAGCAACAGCATACATGATTTATTAGCGTGAGTGCAGACTTATACGATACAATAGTATAGCCCTGAGTCTAACCTTGAAAAGTTTACTTTTGGTTTACCTTACTATAACTCACACTCCTGAAGTATTACTTTTAGCTTTTCGTTGTAACTCTTCATAAGTGCTGAGGAGCAGAGCTTTCTCCTCTCACACATTACGTTCTCATAAATGAAGATGAAGATCCAGTCGATCGCTCTGAGATTCCCACCTTCTAGATGTAAAACACTGCCATGCCAGAGAACTATCCCAGTGTGGTCAGGCAGGAAGCAGACGATGACAAATAGCGCCATTAGCAATTCATAAACACGTAATCCAGTCCCCTCTTCGGGTTTATCAGAAAACTGCTGATCGAAATCTCAGGCCGCTTGGGAATCGTCGCCGTGATCAGACAGCCAATCAGCAGGTCTGCTGAAGTGTTCTCTCATTATATATTCACACCCACAGACACACGCGCACGCACACACGAACACACTTAAACATATTTTCTTTGCTCAAACACAGGCACACACACGCACGCAGACACACACACACACACGCACACACACACACACACACACACACACACACACACACACACACACACACACACACACACACACACACACACACACACACAGCAGTGAGGTACAGAGTCAAGAGTATAGGAAGGAAGGAAAGGAAATGAAAGCGGAAGTGGACAGGAGAATGAGGAAAAAGAAAAGGAGAGGGGTAAGAGAGGACAGGGGGAGAAGAGAGGGGGAGAGGGGGTAGGTGGAAGGATAGAGGGAGAGAAAGCAGAAGAGCACAGGGGGAAGAGGAGAGCAGGAGGAGAAAGAGGAAGAGGAGGAAGAGAGGAAAAGGAGGAAGAGAGGATAGGATGAGAGAGGAAGAGGAGGAAAGAGAGAGAGAGAACAGGAGTGGCAGATGAGGTTTGGTTGCTGTCTGATGGCTTTAGATCAATACCCTGTCATCAGTAATGTATTGGATGTCTATATTAGAATATGTTTACAACCTGTCAGGCTTGAGAAACTAACACGTCCCTCGTACACCAGCAGAAAACACACACACAATAATAATAAATGCTATTCGTGTAGTCCTAAGTAAAAAGAGTAAGTGAAATTGCTGAGAGACAGAATGTTGAAAGTTGAATTGGTCGTATGGATCTAAAAGTTGTTGACCTGACGACGTACTACCCCTGACAACACAGTAACCCCGAACGTCGGTGGCCTTATAATGTTAAAGTTCTGATGACATCACCAAAAAACAGTTGCATCGTCAATACCGATCAATTATCGTCAATACAGAGATATCATGATGGTCAGCATTGAGACATCAGGTTTTTTGAGGATTTATCGAGCCTCATTCAACATAAGGTGTCGGGATGCAAAATTGCCAGATGCCAGACGGCAGATGAACTCCACATGAAAGCCATGAATCCCGCACAAGTAATCCTATTAGCGACAACAGCAGCAGACGAAGCTAAGCTAAAACAGATCTGGGTTGTTTAGGAGACGGGTTACGATCAAAGGCCGTGCAAAACGGATTTGAATCGAGTGTCGAGTAAACACCCGGCAGAGAATGAGGGGACAATAAAAGTGAGATTAGTCACAGATTAAGATTAAACCAGTGTGTCGTCCACACAAAGACGAGCAGCCCTCAGAGGAGCGGTCTCTGCCAACACCTCACGGGCTGAGTTGGCGAGATTGGGGTTTTCTCTGAAAAATGTAAACTTGTATTCCTCGAGATTTCCCCCTGGATTTTCTGAGATCTGCAGAGACCTGGGGAGTGTAGGGGCTTGTGGCGAAATGAGTGGAGCATGGTAGGGGAGAGATGTGATGAAAGAAAGAAAGAAAGAAAATGAATGAAATGAATGAAAACACAGAAGCAAACAGAGGAACCGGACGAACCTCCCGGCAGGGAAGCTCTGGGCTGCTCTAGATCGCCACCAAAGAATGGAAATCAAGGAAAACTCTGCATGCCTAATTTTGTTTATCCCCCGCATAAATAAAAAACAAACATCTTTTTTTAAATATTAAAACTTGTGGATGAGTCAGAGGGCAGGAGGGAGACTGAATTAGTCAGACTTCATGCTCTCCTACACACATCTCCATCCCATAATATTACACTGCTGCTTCTAGCCTGCTGTCACGTGACCTGAGGTCCCGTTAAATCACACACTGTGGTCACATGGTCACACTAGCTTATACGCACTAGTAGCACCGGTGGAATTAGCCAGCATTGGATCAGGGTTGGTGGGTGTGTGTGTGTGTGTGTGTGTGCGTGTGTGTAGCCAGACCTTCCCCTGACCCCCTACACCCCAACGGCCCGAGAGACAGAACTATGAACAGGAAGTGGAATCCTTAATCAAGGAAGTACCCCACTAAATATGAATAGGACAATAATATACAAAACGGATGTATGGGTGGATGTATGGATTCATCGATGGTTGAATGAATGATCAATGATTGTATGGATGGATGGGTTAGGGTTAGGGTTAGGGTAACATTCCAGTTCCAGTTTTATTTCCTCTAAAAACTGCCTGCTGTATAATTTACACAATGAAAACATATCGATTTTTAAATGTGATTTAGAAAGCATTATGGAAAATCAAAAAGAATGTCTAGAGCATTTATGTATTACATATTATTTTACTTCCTGATCTGTTTTAATAGCCTCAATTAAAGTATATTCACTAATTAAGAAATGCCTGATGCGTTATTTTTCACTAGACTGAGAATAAATAGACAACCCCCATAGAGGGACGTTTCCATCACAGATTAACCTTCTAATGTTTCTTCTGCTCGTGTTAATTAGAACCATGTTCCCAGCACTATCCCACTCTCACTTAGTCACCAACGTGCAAGCTTACAGAACGCTAATTAGCGTGTAGCATAAACTCACACACTTCCACATCCCACCCCCTCTTCCGGCACTGTCTAGCCCCATCAGACAGCCTCTTCTGTGGGGCTCGGTCTAACTGATGATGACCCTATGTCTCCGGTCACCCTGATCAAAGTGTGGATTTGCTTAAATTGTTCCTGATCAATGGGAGACCACCGCTCCTATCACCCCTC
>OOFB01014349.1:2911-14943 GCA_900323305.1 Trachyrincus murrayi | reverse complement strand
GGGGGGGCTTCAGATGGAACAGGAACCACATGGCTACGCTCGCCAAACAATTCAACCGTCAGCCATGTCGCCAGGGTACCCGTCCGGGAACTCTCTCTCTCTCTCTCTCTCTCTCTCTCTCTCTCTCTCTCTCTCTCTCTCCACCCTGGCAGATGTCTGTGGCAGGCAGATTTGAAACCTATACCTCAGTGGGTGCGATTGACACTCAATGTGGATTCCTTTGTTTCGTTCCGTGCGCTTGATATCTCCTGCGCCTTTGTCTTATTATTATTCCCAACGCGGAGGACGCCATAGAGACGGAAAAACCACGCCCCGCCGGACGGGAAAACTTTCCCCCGCCACAATGTGCAACCGAGGGCTGAAACGCTGACAGCATTTGGGTCGAGTGGCCAAAAACCGTACTTAAGTAAATGTGCTGTTTGCAAATAACAAAAGAGTGTGCGTCTCAGGGATGCATGGACGAGGGGCCTGGAGGATTATGGTGTCTGCTTAAACTCATCAGGTGGTAAAAATGTCTTGAGTGTGACTCGCTGTTTAGTTAACGGCGTCGGGGTCCATTTGGTCAGTGTAGTGAATAAAGTTAATCTTATATATATATATATATATATATATATATATATATATATATATATATATATATATATATATATATATATATATATATATATATAGGTAAGGTGAAGTGAGGCATTGTGGGAAGCCATTATATGTCTCTTCAGAATTGGTTTGTGTGAAACTTAAGAACGCAGTCTTAAGCTACCTGGGGGGGTGTGGGGGTGAGTGAGGTCCTAAAAGTGAGCCTTCGGGACCAAGGGCAGCCAATCAGAGCGAGGGACCGTATAGTCTCGCTATATTTCACCCGACGTCTTTGTGGCGGGTCTCTCGTTTAGCCCAATGTGTATCTCTTCATTACATTTTTTACAAAGGAAGTTAGTTCTGTTTCGGGTATGCCAAGTAGGTTAATACACACTGAATGTGTTCAACGTGTGTGTGTGTGTGTGTGTGTGTGTGTGTGTGTGTGTGTGTGTGTGTGTGTGTGTGTGTGTGTGTGTGTGTGTGCGTGGGCTAACGTGTGTGTCACTTTGTGGATTGACTGTGACGAGGAATTACACACTGAAAGAAAATGATCAAGGGAGAGAGAGAGAGAGAGAGAGAGAGAGAGAGAGAGATGGAGAGCAAGAGTCATACAGATAGAGGAAGAGAATCAGAGCCACACAGAGAGCGATTAAGAGAGAAAGAGAGAGAGAGAGCGAGAGAGATGGAGAGAGAGACGGAGAGAGAGACAGATAAATAGAGAGAGTGTGTTAAGAGAGGCATCCTCCGCTGTGTTTGTCGTTGGGATGTGAACTTTAGGCGAATTCCCACATTAGGTAACCACGGGCGCAGAGCTCATGTTCCAGCAAAAGGTCACAGAACAGGAAGTAGAAGCCCAAGAGGCAGGGGTCATGTGACCGAAAGCATAGAACAAACAGAATATCAAAACGTTGCTGTTTTCGCAAGTGAGCAGCAGCGAGTATAAGATGCCCGTCCATCTTAAATGAGCACAACCTGAGTCATGGTCTTTTAACGAAACGTGATTGGTTGATACAATTGAAGAATTCTGCTTCAACAGGGGGTTAAGATGTTAGTTTAATCCTATTACAGTTCATAGGAAACCAACTAAACGAAATGGAAGTCAATCCAACGGGTTGTCTTCAGCTGAATCAAAATGTTGTAGGCAGGACGGACGTCCTAGTAAGGCTTCCACGTCTAAATATTATACCGCTAATTATTTCGGAATATGTGTGTTGGTGTGTAGCGGCCGATGGTTAAATGTTCGTGGCAGGAATTGAAATTATTAAAAAAAAAATTAAAAAAAGACGAAATGAATGAGATTAGAAGGACTGAGAGGTGGGAGGAGAAAAAAGGCAGAGGGTGGGCAATTAAAAGTAGACGTGAAATGACACTTTCATCTCCCTTCCCTTTGTTCTTTCCGCGGCTAAAAGCTGTCAAGTTGAGATCAGGAACGCGGGCCTGTTCTTCCTTTGTTATGGTTCTTGATAAATAAAACAGGTGTTAACAGCCAGAGACACACAAGCGGGATGTCTCGTGGATTTGGGGAGAGGTATCTTGTATTCTTGTAAAAGAAAAAAAGAAAAAAGAGAGGCCTATATTTTTGTAACAAATGCTACTTGTGTAAAGCCAGAGAAGCCTATGCGGGACTACGATTTAGGTCTACCGTTACTTCAGGCTTACTTTACTACGCTTGTTTAAACACGAGCGTCCTAAACGTGATAGGCTGACTGTCTGTGCTTATATGCTATCATACCGATTGCAGCCATTTTGAAATACGGTGTGAACACCTTCCACGCACCACTCGACAGAGATAACAGTTGACTCTTAATTGTGCAGTGTACACTCACACTGTTAACACTGTGAAACCTGCTACTCAAATATTTATTATCTACACTATCGTCCTCTGTTTGTTTATTCTTCTGAATATCTGCTTGTAAAGGGGGGTGCTGCCAATTAGGCATTGTTACAAAAACGAACACGAAACAGATGCAATGGGAAAAAATAGAGTGCTTTTCCTGCCATTTGGCAAAGGAGAACTCACAACCTATTAAACAACACTTGCTTAGACTTGTAGGCTTTAAGTGTGTAATTAATGCCCTTGACTGTACAAATACGCTGTCATTTTCTATTCCGAAGTTGCATAATACTCCTATGTGGCTCATACATATGGTAGCCTATGTATTATTTGACATTGTTTTGACTTTTGGTTTGCAATAATCAATAGTCAATATTTCAATATTGCCGTTTGTTGTCTTTAAATGATATATGTCATTAAATGAAGATACATTTTTGGTGTATGGTTGCATACACACAAACACAAACAGTATGCACACACGCATAGAACTGTCTCGTGCTGTTGGCTCATAACATATACACTTAGCAGTAGTTAAGAGCATTTACGATGTATTAAGAGCTATGAGTCTTGAAGGGGAACTTAACATTCCGTTTAACTTAGCGTTGAAATGGAACAAACAAACGTCTGGCTAGCTTTTGTTTGATGCGATATGGGTGTCATCATAATAAACTCACTCACGGCTGTTCACGGCCGAGTCTTTCGCTGAAGTGGAATCGCTTTTGACTAAATCCGAATGGCGTTGGCCGCTAGTGTGAATGCACACCATCTTTCATTTAAAGAAGTACCTGCGGCGGGCGCCGACCGCAATAAGTGTGTGATTGGACAAGCTGTTAAAAATCGAAAGAATGTAATTGGAGGGGTTGGTGGGAAGGAGGGGGGAAAAAAGCAAGCAAGAAAGGGTGTACTGGAGGGAGAAATGGGACGGAGTGGAACATGGAAAAGGTGGTTTAATCAAAAGGCGGAAGATTACACCGCAATTGACCTTGAAGAAAACTCTGTGGGTTTTTTGTCGTTTCGACATCACTCCTAGTGTCTAGAGACTTGACCTTTGCCACACTTAGAAGAAGGTAGAAGGAATGATTTACAACACTTCTTCTAGTTTCCATTCATAACGCTAAGCTCAGAGTCCAAGTCTAAATCATACTATAAAAAATTGCTCATCTGGGTTCGATGGCTTCCAATGCGTCATTCGTGGACCGCAGGCTTAAGACAATTGACTCAATGCGATTTCACAGAGAGTGACACCCCCCCCCCCCCATAGAAGGAACTAGTTCTGATCCAATAATGTTTATATTAGGCTATATTATATAACCTTTATTTAACCAGATTAGTCAAATTCTGTAGCAAAACCATAAGTTAGTTGCTTAGTTACTGGACGATTTTTATCCAAACTGTCTTACATTACAGTGAGTGGTAACTTTCTTGAAAGTCATATTGTCACACAATTGTTAGATCACATCAGTGTCGTGCATTCACCGCCTGCTCTGCCTGCAAAACATTCCCAGATATCTAGACGCATCTTCTGATTTGATAACAAACTATCCAATACGTTTTGGTAGTTGATAGTACGTATCCATTACCGTTACTCATCGGGCCAACACTGAGTATATGTATGGTCTTATTCAGCGGCGGCATGCCTCTTTGAGGATATATGTTTCGTGATGACAGTTGAGACAGACAGCAAAGCAGCAGTAAAGTCTTCGGGGGAACATTTGTATACACAGAGAGAACAGAACAGAGCAGGATTTCAAACAAAAAAATACAACCTTGTGCAGCAACAGCGTAAACTTAAGATCTGTTCAGACGCTGATCCGTTCAGACGGGAACCTCTCTGTGGGTCGGGTTTTAAACAGGAAATCCCCGGCACAGAGGAACGAGGCCTCTGCTCAACCCCCCCTTGGTCGTGCAGGTTCCGTTTAGTTTCCCCCAGTACCGTCGATGTTTTACAGTGTTAAAAGCCAAAGCGAAACCTAAAAATAGGGCTTGTCGTAGACGGCTCCAGCAGGCGCAGCGGGAGTGGTTTCCAGGCCTCTGCGGTGGTCCCGTGTCCTGAATACAGTAGACGCATCGCGGGGCACCTACATCAGGGTGGCTGGTTCACAGTTGTCGCATACAGAGCAGATGTACATGCTGCAGGCTTGGAAATCATCTGGGTTTCCAGGGCGGTACAGGTGTAATATATTGTAGTATTTTTACGTCTTTCATAAAATGGGTGCTGAGGGTTTTTTTTTTCTTCTTCTTTTTTTAACAAAAGCAAGAACCTTGTTGTTTTTATTGTACTTCAGCCTTGAAAGACTTGCAGCCCTCGCAAAGGATTTGCAAAGCCTGAAAAGCATTACCAGCACAGACATTGTACGTTTTTTTCTAAACTGGTTTAGCTTATGACCTGCTCATTTCAGCTAGAGACAGGGGATGAATGGGGTCAAGTCAAATCTGAGAGCTGTTTGCAGTTTCCTTCATTGCCTTCAGCGCATGTTGTTCCATATTTGTCACTGGTCCAGTCTCATCAGTACATAAATTACCGAATGAATGAAATCCCTACCAGTTGGCCGATTGACTGTTGTTGACTGTCGATGTCACCGATTCGCCTGACTCCGGGTTTTGGTTTGAGTCACGCGAGCTGTGTAACGCTCACAGATCCCGACCACTTCCGCCCATCTAGGAACCCGATTGGTCGAAACATACAGGAAGTTAAAGAGAGCGAGACGCCCTCCCTCTGTCCATTTCCTACACATTTCAGCGTCGGTCCAGTCACGCCTTTATTTTGTATTCATTCGAAAGTCTGATGACGTGTTTGTCGTTCAGATTCAGGGCACCTTTGTTCATCCTGAAGGAACTTGTTTAACGCTAATATATTAAGACTTACAGCATACGAATGGAAACAAAGTACTCGACAACTTCGCTCTTCGGAGAAACCTGGGGTCCCCTTTGGGGAAGTACTGCCTCTTCACCTTGGCTCTGTACTTGGGGTGGGAGGTGGGTGGGGGGGTGGGTGGGGGGGTGTGTTGCAGAAGATGTATGACACGGCAGCCAGACTGACCCCAGGGTGGCGGACATGGCGGTTTATAAGTCTCTTTACCGCATGTGAGGGTAGAACAGCGAGCCCCGGCTCCGCTGTGTGTTCCTATAAAAGCAAACGGATAAATGTCAAAGATGTGTTGATCCGATTTATTATAAGGGTTTATTTATGGCCGACGTGTTGCTCTGAGGTGCCCCGGAAGAATGTGTGTACATCACGGCCACTAAAAGGTGTGTGTGTGTGTGACCCCCTTGTGTCTGGGATGACCACTGGAAGTTACCTTGAAAATGCTGCATAACTCACTGCTTGAAGTGTGTGAAGGCCACTTCACACACACACACACACACACACACACACAAACTCTTTTGAACAGACAACAAGCCAAAAGTGGCTTGTTGTCTTTTTTTTTTTACTTCTATGTTTTATCTATATCACATCTCGGTGGATCTCACTTCTCACCTCCACGTTTTTCCTGCGAATTGACATGAAGAATAATGACAGGAAGGGAGCTACTCTAACACATACACAAAGACATGAAGAAGCAAAATGATGAAGAACATAAATAGATATGATGGCACCGTGTTCCGCTGATTTCATTCCATGTGTGATTTGGGACGCCGGGGGTCATTTATAGTACAGCACTGAGATTTCACACTAATTTACACCTGGCGTCGACACAAGCCCTGCGACATTATTACATTTTCTGCAGTGCCTTAAAAACTTTGCACCTGTTACCGATATTAAGGTAGCAGCGCACGAATGTGTGACTTTGCTAATGTCGTCTCCCAAAGATCACTGTCGCTGAATATCCGACACCTTTTTTCCATCTTGTGTAGAAGGGGAAACTATTATTTATTTTAGTCATTTAGGAGACGTTTCTACTGAAAGCGACTTGCGGTGAATTCGATATAGGTCATGAAGGATACGCACGCGGGACGGAAACCGCAGCGAGCGATCAATATCGACTATTTAAGGATGTAATTGATGCTGATTGATTTTAATTTCATACACAGAATTTGGGAACAGTGTGATGTCTTTGTCAGCTCATGTTTGGATCACCGCCCAACTTCAAAATAAAAGGTTTTGAGAAATTAATACATCTCAGGAAAGTGCAGCTGACACCGAGTTTGCTAACAAGACATTTAGTTTGATTTATTTGGATTTATTTGCCGCTCGTACATGCTATCGGCACATTTACACACACACACACACACAAAGGCATCTCTCTCTGTTATTATTAGTGCATATAAGAGTTTAGGATCAGCTTGTAGAACATTCTTACCAGACAATATAGTTCTACCTCTTTCTTTCTTTTGTATTTCTCTCTCTCTCTCTCTCTCTCTCTCTCTCTCACTCTCTCTCTCTAAAAAAATGATAAAAAAAAGTTAACTGGAATCCCAAGATACAGAACACAACACAAGCAAGCCAAAAGCACGTAAAAAAAAAAAGGCAACACGGGTAGGATGACAAGTCAACACAGGTGACACAAATGTGACTAATGAGACAAGGAAAAAAACAAGACGTTCACGGGGCTGGGGGTGGCGTCGTGACGCCCGGCCCACCACGCACAAACCACTGTGCTACGAGCCATCATGTGAAGCGGAATAGTCCAAAATGCCATTGAGCGGGGGGGGGCGGGGAGTGTATTTACAGAGAAAGTGTATTCGATATTCCGTGAATTGGGTTTCTCTCGTATGCGTTTTTTAAACTAGCCGAACAAGGTTTGTTTTAACAAAGCAATAAAGTAATAAGATCATATACAAGTAGGGGATGTATGATCGTGTGGTATAGAAATCAATGATGGGATATCAGCTCAGTCGATCGGTTTCAATCAAAAAATTCATCAATATTACGTGTGGGCACAGGAATGCTTTTCAGAAATCATAAAACCCTATAATGGCTTTTATAGGTAAACACACATGTAGGTGCAAAAGGAAGTCTATTAGGACAAATATAATTAATTATAATTGGTTCTAAGTATACATTGTCACTGATGTTCTGTGTCTAAATGATACAAACTAATTATAAAAGTTGTTTGCTTGAATATATGAACATGCTATTCTTGCAGTAAACATATATATATTATAAACATCTTTAGTATGCAGGTGAGATGTTGTGTACGTTATTTCTTTCAACAAAGGTTGAAAATTCGACACAAGAAATTAAGCGTTCTGATTAATGTTTTTTTCGTTTATGTCATCAACTGTAGAGTGTAAAAAAAGAAATGTTTCATACTTTAGCAGCACTCCCGTGTCAGGAGGGCTGGGAGTTAGCACTTTGGCTTCCAATTAGAAAACAAAACAACAACAAAGCCTTTATTTTTCTATTATTCCCTTTTCACTGAAAGGTCTTGCCCCAGAGTAGCCATTTCAACATACATACAAACGTGATGATGACAGCTAATATGAAGCTCATATTAGCACAAGTTCAGTTTGTATGTTTTTGAACAGTAGCCTATCAGGAACCGACCCGTTTAAAGCAATGTGGTATCATGGTAACACTGAGCATGTCAACGTGGTATCATGTTATCTGCGTTCACACTGAGCATGTCAACGCAACGTGGCAACACTGTACAGGTCCTAGCTGCACAACTACGTTTAAAACAACTGGACAGAGTGCAGAGTGGCTTTAGGATAAGGAATACAACGTCCGTGATTATATCTATAAATATACATTATTTTTACTGTATTATTAGTGTAGTGCAAAAACAGCAAAGCAGTTAAGAGTAGATCACACATCGAATGCTTTCAAAGTGCTACGACGGTTACCGCCGACAGACCTGGCACCCCTCCGCCGCAAGCCACGCCCCTCCGATGACATCACGTCCGCGTCCAACCAGGACACGGGGCATGGTGCCGCCTGCGTCACCATGGAAACAGACAGAATGAAGAGTGATTACATCACACTGTTATTATATTTTAGGGATATGCACAAAAGTTACAGCGGAGTTACGCAGTGTTTTCTGTTTTGTTATGGATATATTCTTCCGAAGATAAACTCATTTGCAAGTGGCAAGGTCAGACCCACACCCATTTTTTCCTGTTTGTGTGTTTTTGTATTGACTGCTCTGAAGCACTTTGTTACCTGTATTGAAAAGGGGTATACAAATAAAGCTATTATTATTATTATTATTATTATTATTATTATTCCATGTAATGTGCCTCTACAGATCCCTGCCACAACATGATTGGTTGAAATACATTTGAAGCGAAAGAAAATGAAACGCCCCGTTCACCCAGATTTGAGCTCGTCTGCCATCAGACTTTAGATTAGATATTAATCTAAAGTCAAATTTGTGAGACTAGTAAATTATGAATTACCAACCAGCAGCTAAAAGCTTTCTCCTCTTGTTTCCATTGGCTCTACAGTTCTGTACAGTATTTTTGTAGTAAATGCACCTCCACTATAAGTTTTCCCATTAGCAACCTCTAGTGGCTCCAGTTGTAGCTACAGTTATAGCTATATACAATATTGACAGTTCTGAATGGCGTCAAGACTCGCGTTACTTACTACATAAACCAAGGCAACTGAATTCTGCAGCAATTTCTTGCAGCCAGGGAATACCGGAATGTTTTTTTACATGATCTTTTCATGATCTCACAGAAATACTTTTATTCTTCAGAAACTTTCTAGGTCAGATATGTTTTAATGGAGTAAATAGCTGCAGTAGAGAAGCTCACAGCGTGCAGGTTTAATGTATTCCAGCTTTTGATATGAATAAACGTTGCATGACAAGGTCTGTCTGTCTGTCTGTCTGTCTGACCTCCCACGTGTTTGCCCAGGTGCTGAGGCAACTAAACATTAAACACAACAAAGCTAGTGCATATCATGCTCAAAGTCACTATTAAGAGCACGCTGTGTTGAAATGGACAGGGATTGGGAGCTGGCTGTACCGTGACCCATGCTGGCTGCTGGGGAAGTCTCACAGGAGAGCCCGGGGTTTTAGCCCAAATTAACTTGTTTGTGGGGGCATAATGTTTGTGGTCCCCACAGCTCTGTTGGAGGATGAGTTGATTTGATGAGGATGAGTGATTTCAAGTACCAATTGTACAAAGCCTGTGATTTGGCTCAAGGAAAAAACTCCAGGAGAACTCACAGGACAAAATGAAACGGCTGCTTTTGATCGCAGGACGGAGAGCGTTCAGTCAGAAGGAGTTCAGTCCAGGTGATCGAGTCCTCATGTCGTCGCCTGTCATTGACTTTCCTTTTCGAGCAACGTGTAGTGGCCCCTCTTCTGCTCTCAGGCAGGTTTCTGATCTAAGCTCCCAGATAGCAACACCGGATGGGAGAAAAGGCACTCGACATCGACTGCCATGTGAATCTGCGAAACACCCTACTAATGCTCATGTCTTTTCCAGATTCCCACGGGTCAGGGGTGGCGGAGCAGACAGAGGGGAGCCCAACGCCGTGCATTTGAAACAGTGGTTAGCCTCTTCCAGCCCAGGGAACGGGGGCGGGGGGGGGGAATCAGGGGAGGGGGGTGAGATCTCCGGATGAGTCGAGTCTTCTGACTTCATTAGCTGTGTACGGTCAGTCACGGTTGGCTTATGTGTGCGCAAAGTCAGATTATTCCGAAACATGCTCGTTTGTCTCCTGATACACCCCTCCCGTACCGCCTGGTTTCACCTTTTTACATTGACATTGATGTAGGGGACGCGGCACCAATTAAACAACGTTTCTATAGAGTTCCCTTGGCTGAACGTAACACTGCGGAGAATGAGGTCAAATATATGGTAGAGAATCGCCGTTCCCTCCCGCTCCGGTCGGGCTTCTCCCTCCTTGCTAGTAGATAAAGCCGATCTCACGCCCAGGTTTTGCAATGACTGCCGCAAGGTCAGCGCTGTGATTTAACCAGACTCGCTTTGATTGCATAGACCAGGTAGGGCCTGCTATGTTTGTCAGTAAATTTGACCTGCTGAAAGGCTATTAGCCGATTCCTTTGAAGGGCCGAGGAGATCTCAGCATTTCTAACACCCACTGGGTTAATACTCTTACTCTTACTTGAGAAATGCCCCATCCACGTTTCAACGTTTAATGAATGGTGTAGTGTTAGGACTAGAGGGTCGTGCTGTGTATTTTGGTGATGGTGTTGTCTATAGATAGCGACACGTGGGAACAACATTTGGCTCACATTTGTGCTTTGTTTGACCGTTTGGCAGAGGCCTCGCTCACACCGTCAGTGTGAATTTAGCAAAGCGATGGTGACCTACCTCGGGAGGCTGGTAGGCCAGGGAGCCATACGCCCTATAGATGCAAATATCCTCAACCCGCCACCGAGAAGGAATCGATGCGTTTCCGTGGTATGGTGGGGCTACTACACAAGTTTTTTGTAGAAACTGATTTGCTCAAGGCAAAAGCCAACTTTGTGTTGTGGTCACTGGCATCACATGCCGCTTTTGACTCCACTTCAGACTCCATGTCGACGCTAGCCATGTAGGAGCAGGTGCAGCGTTGCTGCAAGGGGTGGAACAACCAGTTTGTTACTTTTCCGGGAAGTTTCATTCTCACAGGTTGAACTATTCTGCTACCGAGAAAGAGGCACTCTCTTTACTTTGGGCTTCACAGCATTGTCAGGTGTGTGTCGGTTCCTCTGCTGTCCCTGTTGAAGTGTAAGCTGATCACAACCCCCTCACTGTTCTGCACTCTCGTCAGAACCAGAACCAGCGGCTGATGCCTCGCCGGTGCCTCGTTCTTCGGGCCTACGCATTAGACATCCGCCACATCAAAGGCAAAGTCTGATGCTCTGTCCAGGGTGCAGTTCATTGTGTTTGTTACCTATACGGCTACATTATGGGTTTTATTCCAATGCTTTTGTTATCATTAATGCTTATTGTTTTTGGGTTTGATGTCATGGGTGGGTTTGTCGCCTATGGTGTTATCTTAAGGGGGGTGGGTGGGTGGGGGGGGGGCGCTGTCTTTGTTACAGCGCCCGTGGAGACAGACAGGTGGAGCTGCACTAATGATGATCAGCCTTACTTGTGGCAAGGTTTTTAAAAGAGAGTCCGCCCCACAGTCTGGATCTCTCTCAGCCTTTTGTTTTCTATTTCTATTTCTTTTGAGAGGAGATCCGGTAGTTTTGTGTTTTACGTTGTTTTGGTAGTTTAAGAGTTTAAGACTGCTGGGTCCTACAGCCCACGGTGCGGTCGGCCCGGCCCAGTTGCTCCTCCTTTTGTTCTGTTTGGACAGATCCGCTCACCTTTCTGTTCGCCACGCTGTGTTTTGCGTGAGCTGTATCCCTTTAATGAATGCATTCTTTGGCTCCATGCAATTCAGTGTAGGTTATGTCTCATAGGTTGAGCCAATCCGGGGAGCGGGTCATAACAACAATTTTGAACCCCCAAAATAAATTGATTTCAGGGCGGTGGGAGATATGGACGGGGTGGTGGGGTGTGTGTGTCTGTGTGTGTGTGTGTGTGTGTGCTTACATGCTTGTGTTTGTGTGTGTGTGGGTGTCTGTGGGGGTGTTTTCACGCGTGTGTGTGTGTGTGTGTGTGTGTGTGTGCGTGTGTGTCTGATTGAAACTGTGTGTGTGTGTGTGTGTGTGTGTGTGGGGGGTGTTTTCACTTGTGTGTATGTGTGTGTGCGTGTGTGTGTATCTGATTG
>OOFB01014345.1:0-14794 GCA_900323305.1 Trachyrincus murrayi | reverse complement strand
TTTGTGGTGTGCAACAACGCAGTAGGGACCCGTGCCTCTGTGTGTGTGTGTGTGTGTGTGTGTGCGTGCATGCATGCGTGCGTGCACGCGTGAGTGTGTGTGTGTGTGTGTGTGTGTGTGTGCGTGTGTTCATGCGTGCGTGTGTGTGTTTAAAACTATTTACTCTGTAGAAGTGGAACATCCAGGGAGAGAAATGTTTAGTCTGTCAGTTTAAAACTATTACCTCAAAGTCTGAAAATACGAGCTCAGTCTGTCGAGCACCGACACAGGGAGACAGCCCTGTGAAGAACAAACCTTTGAAAAGTCTAAATCAATTTTTGGGGGAGCAACAAAACAAATCCTTCAGAGCAGTGAAAAAAAGGGAATTTTTTTTTTTAAGACTTTGAAAAGCACATATTCATACAATCTTCATAAAGCAAAACAGCTTAAATGCAGTATACATGAAGTCTTTTGAAAAGAGAGAACGGCCATGAAGCTTTGGCAGACGGAAGGAAGGAAACACACGGGTGCAACTCCAATTTGCAAAAAAAGAAAAAAAAGAAAGTGAAAAACAAACAGAAAGACCCTTACCTACACACCCAGCCTTTCTTGCTCTGGCCTGACACACTACCCACAAAACACACATCGACCCACCCACCCCCAAGACCCTTCCCAGGCGGGACCCTGGTGGTGGGCCTGCGATGGAGAGAGAGAGGTTCCCATGCCACTAGTCCTGGGACTGGCGTGCCACCCTGCGGTATTTATAGCAGGCCTGCTCCAAAAGGCCAGGAGAGAGGGCATGCTTGTTGTCCTTCAACTCCCCCAGCGTACTGGTCAGGCCTCACAAGGAGGTGTTTAATATATACCCAAATACTGAGGGAGAGAAGAAGAAGGCCGCTGATTTCCTTGAAATATGGCACAGGCGATAAATAAAATGCAGTTTGACGCAGAGGAGGTGGATAGCAAAAAAGGAACGAGCGAGAACGAACCAAAAAAAAGAAAGAACAAACGAAAGAAAGAAAGAAGAAAAGATGGAAAGAAAGAAAGAACTAATGAAAGAAAGAAAGAAGAAAAGATAGAAAGAAAGAAAGAACAAACGAAAGAGTGAAAGAACAAACAAAAGAAAGAAAAAAAAGTAAATAAACAAAGAACAAAAGACAGAAAGAAAGAAAAAAAGAAAGAAAGAAAGAACAAACAAAAGAAAGAAAATAAAGAAAGAACAAAAGACAGAAAGAAAGAACAAAAGAAAGTAAGAAAGAACAAAAGATAGAAAGAAAGAACAAAAGCTAGAAAGAAAGAAAAAGGGATGTCAATTAAATTAATACACAATAAATAAAGGAAAGGTAGAACAAGAATGAGAGAAGTGAGAGGAAAAATGTCAACAGTGATTTGGCAACACTAGGCATATAACACTGCAGTGCAAGACTCTGATAAAGGCAGAGTGTAAAACCTGTACTGGAAGCCATGGATACGAGATCATGTCTCTACTAATACAATTGAATCTGCTATTAGCTACCAGTTGGGTATTCAAAGAGCTTTGTTGATCTGTTGTCTTTTCAACGTAAAACACCTGGATCTGAGAACCAATTGCAACCCAATTGAAAGTTCCTTCCTCTTTACTGAGTTCTTTATCTCTCTCCACACTCTACCCGCTCTCTCTCCTTTTGTCTGTCTTTTTCTCTCCACTAACTCTGCACGGGAATTCCAGAGTGACACTATTACTGTGATGAAAACAGAAGCCATAAATACAGAACACTGTGATGAATATAACAGTGATTATGGAGGCAGGGATAATTAGATCAGGAAGAAAAGAAAATGTATTGAAGTTTTCACTGTTTTGGTGTTTGGGGATTCCTTTCAACCTTGTGTCTTAATGTATGAGGAATTACAGGGGCAACTGTAGCCTGGTAATCATCTGCTAAGCCCTCAGAGGACTTCTTCAGCCATCCCCCTTTCCTGACTTCCTTCTCTGCCTTTCTCTTAGTTCTTTGTAAAAGCCACTCTGCCGTCTGCCTTTTGAATGATGATATGGCCGGCAAACAATTAATAGGGTGCCCCCACAGATGCCTGATAAAAAATGAAAAAGGCAGGAACTGCGGAGTGCTCCCAGATGGGGCCATTTGGTAGCTCCTGCTAACTTTCCACCCCCCGAAACATTGCTGCTTCAACTCTCATCCCCGGTTCTCCGACCGGCGCAGGCCCGGCTTAGATCTTTAAGCCCTAAGACTACAACTCCAGCAACACACTGACCTGAGCCCCAGCTCCTGTCCAAACCTCAATAGAGCAAAGGCCAGCCCACTGGCTGATTGCGTCAGAAAGATTCCACAGCCATGGCCTCTGTTTTTTCATGCTTGTGGGAAAATAGCATTTCATGTTTCCTTGGATGCTTCACACATTCCTCACCCTGTCTTAACATCGCAGGGCCCCAGAGAATGGGCAGAGACAGAGGCTGCTATGGGGGAGGGGCTTAGAAGATTAGGGGTGTGGCAAAATGAATTATGAGGACTTTTTTTGTATTGTTTTTTTAGGCCCGAGTTGCTAGGTAATGTGAGGGGAGTAATTCCCTGGGTTTGATGAGTTAAACAGATCTTGGACAGAAACTTTCCAGCTGATTTAACCTCTCAGAACACAGCTGGGAATTATAGATAACGGAACATCTGGAAGTCACAAAAATACTTTTCTAACGTCAAACCCAAAAAGATTCTAAAAATCACTGCATCCTGCAATAAAATCCATCCCAAAGCTAACTCAGTGCAGCTTGATGTTTTTTATTTTTAAAAGCAATTCATTTTGTGAAAAGTTTCATGTGTTCTATACATCCAGCATATTTTGATGGAAAGTCCCATAGTGAAGAAAGTACCCAAGGTACTGTTAAATAAAACTGTCGCTGTGAATGTCATAGTCACAGCAGATATACTGAATGAAGTTACCTGTCACACCTGAGGTTCAGAATATGGCACATGCTATTCCTGCTGTATCAATAAAAAAAACACACACACACACACACACACACACACACACACACACACACACACACACACACACACATATACATGCACAGCACAGCATAGACCAGTACTTGGCATTTCAGTTCCGTTTTAAATTCCAGTAGTTAGAAATGTTCAAGACAAAGGTAGTTAGTGGTGAATTATGCATGCATCCCGCTTAGGATGAAGAGAGCCGGACGCAGAAGCAAGGCAATTAATTTTGATGTTGAAAACATTATTAATGGTAATGTTTAAAACATCAAAGCCCTGCTGACGGAGACATGCCATTTTTACACTGCCAGAGTGGAGCAGATGAGCTCACTGGAGTCAGACTAGGTGCGGCACAGGGGAAATACAATTCGTCTCCCCACCGATGCTTACTGAGATTTCTTGGAGAAGCTACGGGTTAAATCAGGTTAAACTACTTCAGTTCAGTGTCTGCTCTGCAGAGGGAAACACTGCCAGGCGACCAGCCAGTGCTGTGGAGACGGTGAGAAATGGTTTGGTTTGCAAGTGTTAGTGGTGCTAAATAGAGAATCTGGCTCCTGAGAAGATGCAGGGGAGTCCCCATCATATTCACCCCAACCAATCCCTTTTTCAGTCTCTATTACACTGCCCAGTTCAGCATTCAGCTTTTAGTCAAAGGGCATCACAAGGTCCAATTAGTAGGAGAAGGTCAGAACAGTAAAAGACCGCAGGGTTAAACACAGCCATTGGACTAGGAAATAGGATGTAGACTGCCAGAGGAAGATTCATCATCAAATTAGTGCAAACGTTTCTGAAGAAAAAATAACGGCAGACAGAGGAGTCAAAGGAGATCCTCCTCCAACATGGTGGGGCTTAAATTGGCTTTGGGCAAATGGATAAAAACCTCCCATAGATGTGTTTACCCGCACACTCACACCAAGTGAAGCAGGGAATCTCAGGGAACATTGGTATTCATCACACATCTCCATCCCCAGCCACAACCAGCCCCACTGGAAACATTATTTCATTACATATATTATGCATTCAGCATAACAGAGTGGGTGCACGTGCAGCGTGCAGATGTGTGTGTGTGTGTGTGTGGGGGGGTGTGGGAGAGCTCAGACGTTTTCGTCTATGCATACATAGCTATGACAAGCTTGTTGTAGGAAAAAAAAAAAACACAAAAAAAGATAGATTTAACACCTCAGGCGTCCAATATGAATGGAACTGAGCTGATTTTATGAGGGAGAGGAGAAAATGTTTATTTCACATTGGTTTGCATTGAGATTATAAACTATATTTTATTTCACAATGCTGAAGGACAATCTCCTGTAGAGTCTGCATTTGTTTGCCATGTTTTGTATGCACAATGTATTGTTATAGACATTATAGACATGCCTGCCATGGGTGTGTATGAGGGAGAGATGAAAAGAGATAAATAGATTTTAGACACAGACAGAGAGAAACAGATAAAGACATGAGCAGACACACAGACACACACACACACACACACACACACACACACAGATCACTACAGCCCATGCTCGGAGAGCACTGGCCCATGCAGATGTAAGTAAAAAAAAAAGCCAACCTCAAAGAGCCTGTCGCCATCAACTAGCACACAAGACTCTTGTCTCATACAAACTGGAATCCATTTGGAAAATAAACCACTTCACCTCAGATTAGCGCTCCTTTGTTTATACTTTGCTATTCTGACCTTTCCCAGAGGTCTGTCTTGTGCTGCTGGGGAGGCCCCAAATTGATGATGTGCCGTTTTAATTAGTCTGCTTGACGTCAGCAAAGTTAGTAGAGTGACTTGGCGTTGAACCCCTGTCCATCACTTAGGAACCATCGCCACTTCATTCCTTGTCAAGGAGGACCAGAGGAGTCACTGACAAGTCACTAGGACTGCAGCCCTGCTACGGTCATCTCACAAGCTGAATCTCTAAATGTTACAACAGAGAGAGACACTAACAAATATGCTGACCAAGTCACTGCTGTATTGACAGAAAAGAGGGAGGGGGGCGGTGGGGTCAGGGAGAATATCGCTGGAGTCCACTCAGAGATCAACCCTCAAACTAAATTCCCAACAGCCAGCGCTAGACGCCCATATAAATGGTACATGAAGGGAGGCAACAGAATGAAGAACTTCGGCTTCAGTTCAAGTGGATTTCTCTGGCCTTTTATAAGCCCTTGTTTGGCAGCGGAGGGAACATCTCCAGTGTGACCTGGGGGGCTCTCATCACGTCAGCTCAGTATCTTCTGCAAGGGCCTCCATAATGGTGACATTTTTCCACCCGTCAATAAAGTGGTGAACGCCACCCTCCACCCGCTACTTGACCGTTTAACTCCTCCCTGAAAAGGCCCTTTCTTTCCGCTTGCCTCTGTGTCTGAAATCAATAACAAGTAGAGCACGGAAAGAGACCAATCCAGACATTAAGTCTGCACTGCCGTACAAACACTGGCTGGATGGCAGGGAAAGCAATGCTTTACTGCTCCCATTTTCACCCACTCATACAATTCAAAGTCACCCATTCACACAACATAGTCACCCATTCACAAAACGCAGAGCATCCACTACCTTTCAACAGATTTGTCTTGTCCTCTAGGAATCCAAGTGCCGTATTTGCATGTAGCCTGTACACATGTACACATTCGCCACGCTGACCAGTGACACTAATAACAGAGCGTTAACTATATGGAATGACTGCAGCCGGACTGAGGTGTGCACTAACTGATGAACACATCAGGGTGTGTATGGTAATGATCAGAGCACAGTATGACTCATTTAGCAGTTGCCTTCTTCACACATCAGCAGCACACTTCCACTGTGATTGACATAATGGCATCAGAGAGAGGACAAAATGTCTTCCCGTAAAGGAGAAGATGGGAAAAAATGAAGAGGATGGGTTACAGCTACGCTGCTGCTGAAAATGAGTACAATGCTTTGTTTGGTTATACTGCCTGAGCTGAAATTGATTTCTGTGTGAAGCGTGCACCCAAAGAACACCGCATTCTGATGAAATAAATACCAGAGTGGTAGAGGTGTGTGAGTGTGTATCCGTGCCTGTGTTTTTGAATTGTAAATGTGAATGTGCTTCTTTTTCTTTGTTCTAGGTTTTTAGGGTATAGGTAAGGTTGAATTTCATTTTTTGCTTTTGTTATTGCCAATATCCCCAATGAAAAGACCATAGGGGATAAGCAAATTCTGAATCTGCAGAATTAATTTGACCCTATTTAGCAAGGCAGGTAAAACAGCCAGATATCTGCACATTCTCAGTTCCTTTTTATACCTTCCTTGCTGTGACTTGTGCTAATGTTTGTTTTTTTCAATGGAAGTCCACGGTAGCAAAGGTAAGCCTTTATTTTGCCATTTAAGAGACCGACAAAAACATGTTTGCTTTTGGTCATTACATTGAGGCTGTTGGCAGTAAGAACACCATTATTTTCCTGACCTTGTCCTTTAACAAAAATAACAAAGACGACCATACATACAAATAAGCAACAACAAAATAAGACATGGTTTGAGATGGGGTTTTTGAGAGTGCTATCTCCTCAGTAGTGTCGCAGAGCCAGCCTTTCCAGACGGAAAGTCTGGAACACAGCATTGATTAACTGTGTCAAGAACCACCTACTTATCAGGAAGAGGTCTTGATTGACATCCAAGCATGACCAATCACAGACCATGTATGCCAGGAACAGTACTTCTATAAAAACAGACCTGTGGTGAAACAAAAATATATAACAGCGGACTGAATGTAAATATAAGAATACACCTGATTCACCTGTGTTGCACCGGAGCTACATCTACATTTCTGAGTGACAACACTGACAGCCAATGAGAATTGTGTCTTAGGTTTCTTCAAGACGCTGCACGGCTTAACTTGCTCTATGTATCAGAGGTTCAGGATGAGTCATATGGGTGCAAACGAACGGAAGAGGCTGAGTCTCCCCAGTAGTGGAGTGTGGTGTAAAAACACAGTCTACAAACATCTGGGATTGATGGGGGAGGATCCTCCTCACCACACATCAATCTAGAACCCCCAAGAACATGACGGAGGATTAAACTCCATGACAAATGTTATGGTAATGAATGGGATGTGGTTGTACTAGGATGTGTTGGGATAATTACTATGTTGGAAAGAGATTAACTCAATGGTTATGTGTGTGTGTGTGTGTTCCCGGGGATGTCTGTGTGTGTCTGTGTGTGTGTGTGTGTGTGTGTGTGTGCATGGATGTCTGTGTGTGTGTGTGTGTGTGATTTTGTTTGTGTGCGTGCATGTGTGCATGTCTGTGTGTGAATGTGTGTGTGTTTGTGTGTGTGTGTGTGTGTGTGTGTGTGTGCGCATGTGTGCATGTGTGCATGTTGTAAAATGGAGGAGAGCAGGCGGATGACAGACTGCAGTTCATTGAAATAATTAGCCAACTTCCATAATTCCCCGTATTAACTGTGTGAACTCGTAACTCTGCTCTGTGAAGCAGGCTGCAGTGTAGGCAATGTGGTTTTGATGTCCTTATCTCGGTTAGGAGTGTGGGCAACAGAAGCTGGGGAAGAGTCAGCAACAGCCGCTGCACATAGCGGAAGTTGGCGGTGGGTCACAGAGGCTAGTCTTCCCAGCTGCATGGTTGACAGATGTTCGTCTGTTTCTGGAGAATCACACCACACTGCAATTATCTGTCTGCATAAAAAACATTTTAAAAAATGTGCCCGTCGCTCGCTGCCATTTTTCATCTGCGTTCGGAGAGCTCTCCGCAGGCTGTGCCAATCCCATGGAACACAATCAGACATGTGGTGTTGACAATGCAATGCATCACATTGTTTACCAACACACACGTCGAGACGTAAGTTTAGGAGCTGAGTGACGGTAGTCCCGCTGTATATAGACAGATGACAGCAGCTTGCTTTGTTAGGATTAGTGCTGCTAATGTGTCACCATATCCACATGAAAGTGGGACGGTGGAGCTCAGCTGACAGAACAGACTGTAGACACACGTGTGTGAGTGAAGAGATAGGTGGAGGGCAGTGCCAGGGGGAAGCCCCGTCCCTACACTGCTCCTTTTTTTCCTTCTGTGAAAACAGAAGAGGGACATACAGGAGTTCCCTAAGGAGAGCTATACTGTCGGCTTCGCTGCCTCTGAGTTTTCCTCACGTTTGCTCCTAATCAAACGTTAGACAAAAAGGCAAGACATCGTTTTGTGTTTGGGGAAAATGCTGGTGTGGTCTGGATGTGTTTGTACATAAAATAAATCATGAGGCAAATGATGGAGGTTGTTCCTTACAGTAGTATCGCAAATAAGTGTTTTTGCTTGCTGAATCAGTATCGGAAAAAAATATGAAATCATTTATATACTGTGATTGGGAGCACTTGCTAATTCATGCAAATGAACAACATGTAAAAGGGGAGGTGGGGGAATGTGGCTGCCGTTGCTTTGCTTGCAGTCAGCACACAGCAGTTAAAAGGTTGAACTGCTGTGCTCCGCTTTGGTGGTCTGGGAAGTTTTGCAGCAGAAGCCCAGGGAGGGCTGTGGTGCAACAGGCAACAATGACACAGGCAAACGCAGTCGGTTCTACGCCAGTCCTTCCCTGGGTAAGGCGGGCGAACACACAGCCAATCAGGGGCAGGTTGGCTGCCGGTTAGCCCAATGGCACGGCCCGCTGGTTCTATGGTCACCCCCACCTCGTCTCTGCACTACTCTGCAATCTGCCCAGGATGATTTTATAAACATTTTGCCAGCGGATCAATACCTGTATTGATCAACCATTGTGAGAGTGATCCGTCTAAAACCCAGAGCAGCCTAGAGCTCTGCGATGGGAGGAGCGAGAGAGAGAGAGAGAGAGAGAGGCTGCAGAGAGGAAGGAGAAAGAGTGAGAGATTCTACAGCAACAGTGAAAGAGAGAAGAGGTATACAAGAAGAGGAGAGAGGCAGACGAAGCTTAGGGCAGGTGGAGAGCCACGTTCAACACCAGGCCACGGAATCCACTAAAAAAACCCTGCGGTAATTGCTTTCTCATTAAGGGAGGGAGGGCGACCGGCGACTAATGACTGACAACGGCGTTAAGCATGCAGGGTAAGTGACAGATAACGAGACAGTACAAAGCAATGTGTACGTCAGCCAAAGGGCGTGAGATCTCTCGCACAAGGTACTGGCAACACCTTGCTGTGTTTGCACGTCCACGTATGTTGTGATGTGTAAGGCTTAAACAATTACGTTGATTTGTGTCTGCTGCATGGTGCTAAACCAGTTACGTTATGTATGTGTTGTGCTTATTGCTTCTGATATTGCTTTCTATTTTTAGAAAAGGAAAACAGTCTTCAAGCAAGTGTAACAAGAATATCCAACATCTGCTATTTACCTTGACGACTATGAAGGCCCAGCTTATATTGTCCATTACCATGTGGTCAGTGTTTGGACAATCCCAAAAAGGAATGATCCCGGGGGAACAAGACAGATCTGGGAGCATCTTGGATACAAATACTGTATATGCGAAGGGAACGACATTGAGTTCAACTCCCACATATAAATGTCATCTAGACAAGGACAAGAGCCTGATAACAATCACAAACCAAATAGACAATTTGCCTTCAAACTTTAACATTTTGGTTTGGGGGACACTGGACAAGTATTGCTGTATTATTTGGAAGGATATTACTGGAATTTTGAAGTAATGTTGGATATGAACAAAAGACCAGCAGAGGAACGTACCAATGAACATCAAGAATGGGGGCGCAAACGTAAGGCCTCAAGTGAAACCAGCAGGAGCAAGCCACCGTCGGCTAGGGAACTATCCTTCAATGCTAAAGATAAAACATTGTGAATAAATCAAAATGTGTAACTTTTCAGAACTACAAGCAATGTAGTTTGTGTGACAATAGATACATTTATTTCCCAAATTCATCTATTCATTGTTGTTCAAATTATCTTAATGTAATAAGCATACAAATGTAATTGTATTACCAAAGGGCACATAGTCAATGCTTAGCATTTAATGCACTAAATGTTTACTGGTGGTCTAATTTGTTTGCAAAACAAGTTCACTTTATTTTTAAGTGTCAATTATGCTAATTCATTCAGGTTTAATTAATGTTACTTTACTCTTCTGTACAATTTCTTGTGTCCTTTTGACTCTTTTTTACCGTTAACGTCCTATTTTTTCACAAGAACGGCTAAATGAAGGGGCTATGATCATTATTAGACATATCACATTTAAATTGTTATTCAATTAGTAGGTCAGTCAACCTGAACTAATCAAGTAATTAGGCTGTGTGTTCACAGAAGAGCTAACAAAAGCATGGTAGTCCCCAGGGAAAGCAATGGAAATACTGCACGAGTGACAGTGTACAAGAGAAGCTATTGTAAGAGCGATGGAAGATCAGAGACAGGGAGGAACATTGGCTTCAATAGTAGAATAACATTAAAAAACGACTGATTTAGAAATGAATCTTGTATTCTAGTCTAGATAATATAATGGACCTTAGGAAAAACTACATTGTTATATCAGAATGCAGGATATTTTTGCCTTTGATTGCATATTAATGTATTATTATTATTATAATTATTATTATTATTATTATTATTATTATTATTAGCAGTAGTAGTAGTAGTAGTAGTATTGTAGTTTTTTGTTTAGTTATTTTTTGTTTAGTAGTTTAGTTTAGTAGTTTAGTTGATAAAAGCCTTGTAAAATAAAATAAACCAAAGCACTGTACCACATTTACTATGCTATACCATAATCATATTTATATTGCCAGAGTACCCGTATGGTTTAGTAGGCCTATAATATGTAAACAAATAAAACTACCGCTATTCAGCATACACATATTTATGTAAAAAAAAATTTATGTAATTCCCTGTGGCTGCCACGGAAGTGTGCACAACACCGTTTGACACACCAGGACAAAACATGTGTTTACATGCACTGTCTGGATGAATCAGGGCGGGCATTTTAATTTCCACAAAATTTGAATGAAGAACAGAGAGAATACATCTTTTCTGTGACATGATGTTTGACAAATAATCTTTGAGAAGTACAATGTATTTCCCCTGTCAATCTTCAAGCGGGTTCGGCTGTCACGTGTGTGTGTGTGTGTGTGTGTGTGGTGTGTACTCTGGTGGCGTCTAAGGCTGTGTGAACCCCCCCTCCCCCCAATTCAGTCAGACTTTAGTGTCTTACCTACCTTTGGGCCACAGGAGAGTTGGTAGGCAGCTCAGGCTGTTCAAACGTCGTCTTCGTGCACAGTGGAAAAGAATCTGAGAGGGAACACACACACACACAGACACAGAGTCAGTTCCTTAACTCCAGCAGTTAGCCTGTACAAGCCACCGGCAGAGGAGAGGATAGCAGCTGGCTGCAGAGACTGAAGAGTACTGCAGACCCCCAGCCAGCTGGAGGCTGAGAGGATGCAGACTTTGGTGCTTTGGTTCACCAAGACTAGATATACCTCCGGAGCATCCCCTGCTCTGCATGCCTGGTCCCGCCATCTACACCTATTGATATCGTTTGGTGTACTGCTTGTACTGCTAGATGTCAGCGCAACCCCCTCCATCTAATTGTGTTATGACTAATTCATGTTGATTAATGCAGTGATGTAGGATGACACAGTAGTGCTTTATTGTGACCCCGGTCTGTCCCCTGGTGAAAGGGAGGTGTTTTGTTTGGGGGTGGGAAAGGGGTGGTTGAAGCATCACAGTGAGAGAGAGAGCGGGTGGGGGGGGGGGGGCTTGGCTTTGACTGATGGCCCTGTGGCTGGTGTCTTCCCCTGGCCCGGTGCCAAGGGGAAGCTCTGGATCCCTGCAACACAAAGCCCCCTCACCATCCCCACAGCCCCCTTGGGCAAGAGACACACAGTTATTGTTTTCACCGCCTCGCAATTAGCAGCACTGACGACGTATTTAGTCATGCTCTAATGTGCAGTAATTAGCTCCAGGCTCAAACAAGCCATTTCATCCCATCACCCTGTCACTCACACTCACAGAGCCCCGGATCAGGAGGAGAAGTGAAGGAATGTGATGGAGATAGAGGACGCAATAGGCAGAAGACTGGCTGGAAGGAGGAGCTATAGGAAAGCAATGCTAGCCTGGGCCCGGCTGGGCAGATCAGCACTTTTTTAAAGAGATCTTTAGGGGCCTGTTGGTGGAGCGGTGCACACGTGGCAGGAGGAAAGGGCAAATACAGCCCAGTTACACTTTTATAGAATGCTTTGTGGAAAAACACCCCTGACACACACCTCGACTTGGCAGCTCGGTTTGTCATGCTACTCAGGGGACTCGGCTAGCCTAGCACATGACCAGTGTGGTGACCTAAAAGGGTAACCTCCTCAACAAGCCCTTGTCATGCCCACTCGCTGCATTGCACTTTGGGAAATGTAGTTTGAGCCATTGCATTACATAAACAAGTACTCAACAGACCAAATAGATGATGTGGAGCTAGCGGAAGGCTTTCACATTCTATACAATTTCAATAATAGAAACTATAACAGGAAAATAGTAAACGTCCAAAGCATGTTGTTGCCTTTAATACTGTTGTCTTGAATACTCCATACAATGTTAATAATCTAAAACATAATTTGAATGTTTGAGTAAATGTTATGCACCTTCCTCTAGAGAAATCTTTTGAAAATATAAGCGATGACTTGGGCTTTGTGGCGAATCGATGGCAGCTATGTTCCTGCGCATCACAGTGGGGTTTTTTCTGAAAAGATGCAGTTCTGTTCTACATCGTGCCTTCGCTACATGTGTTAGCACCATGAAGGTCGAAGACAAGTTCAACTACATGCGCATATCTCATACATATTCATACATACGGTCCATCAATCTCTGTTGTCTGGAGGGGTGGGATAAATAATCAAATGAGATGTGTCAAGATCATGGATGTAGCTACTCCGGCACGTTACTTGATATTGAACAAATAAATAGAGAACATATAAATATATTGAGAGATGCATCACAACAACAAATTTGTTGTCATGATTTGATAGGAAATACAGAAATGGCTTTAAGGAACTATGCGCTGGTATTGTTAGATTTCATGCGGTGGGCGGGTGGTGTGTGGGCTACAAATGAAATATCACTTTCTATTTTATCTCAGAGGGCAATGGGATGCTCTGAACCAATCAAAATCACCCAAGCTAACCTATGACCTTTTTCATCTTCCTATGACTGCCATTATCCTGCTGAAAATTAGAAGTGTCTGGCTATTGTTCAGTTGCGACAGGGGGTGGAGGTTATTTAAAGATGAATGCCCCGGCATAGATTATTCATGCCGCAACATTACCAACATAGACGAGAAAGACACAATCTAAAAAGTTGGATTATGTGTGTGTAAGCAACTAAAATGTTACAGAATATGCTGAGTTATGCTTCAGTTTAATTATGCTAATACAACATGGAACACATATAATGTGTAATTCATATTTAAAATCACAATTCACTGTGCTTATGGATTCACTGATCTCCTTAGATAACGAATGGCAAACCAGCAACTGCGTAAGTGTGACATAATTATTGTAATTTTCCTGGAAATGTTTTTGTTGATGAATCCATACTTTTAAAATGGAGTCTTTTTGAACACAATATTACGTCTATACTGTGTACATTCTCATATGAATTGATAGATTTGCTAGTAAAAACTCTACTGCGTTTGCAATTTTCAACACCTTGTTGCAGGACCTCTATTGTAAAACATGGTGTGTTGCTTAGCAACCCTTTTCTTCAATCTGTGATCACATTTGGTGTGAACATATCAATAGTAAATATAATCCATTTTCATTTTTGCTAACAATAACATGCGTTATTTGTTTCTGTTATTCAATTTGAAGCAACATAATAATTATTATAAGTTCATGACAATATTGGGTTAATTTAGTAAATTATGCTGTGTGGTGTGGACCTACTAAATGCTACGTCAAAAGCTATATTTTTTTATATTTGAAATGTTAATATAAGGGTTGGTGTGAAAGTCTCAATGTTACATTGAAGGTAAATTCAGAAAATATGGATGGATGTCATTTGTAAATTGGCAAATTAACATTCCTACAAAATCTTTGGAGGCAAGATCACATACTTTTCATTTAATTCAATTTTCAAGATATACTCAGTCAGTACAGACAGTGGTCTTGATAAAGCTGCAAAACCTTGTTCCAGTCCACAAAGCATAGCTGTAACTGGTTACCGATTGAAATGTTCAGAAATGAAATATAATATGTGCATATTGGACTACGAATTTGGGAGTTAAACAGCAAAGATGTTTGTGGGAACCGAATTGGTGCAAATGTATTCATATTCATATTTTCTATGCCAAGTAAGTTCAAACATAACACATGGAATACATTTATTAGAATATTATTATGGTTTGTATTTGTCAGTTTTTTTTCTTTTCTTTTCTTTTTTCTTGTGGGAGGGGGGGGGTCTGTAAAACAGCAGGGAATCGGCAGGACTACCCAACATATGTCAATAGCAGGATATGCTCCCAAAAAATATGTGAATACATTATATTTTTGGTTCTGTTTTTCATTTAAAATGAGTTATTATCCATTATGATGCATAGTGCGTAGCGTGAAAGAGAGTCACACAATAGGGCTTTTTTTAATGTTATATTTTCCATGATTGGGTCATTCTTTCCATTTCCTGTTCATTGTGTGCGAGCAAACTCCATTGTCTGTGTCTGTGTTCTGCCCCTCAGAAGGGCCGTCCCCAAGGGAGTGCTGCATCTTTTATTAATCAGGGGCACTGCGCCACAGCCCCGCTTATCTAATTTAGCAGCTCGCCTCACATGCAACTAGGTTGAGCTGGGTGTGGGGAGAGGAGAGAGAGGGACATGGGTAGGGGGGAGGAGAGAGAGGGACAGGGGTGTGCGGGGGAGA
>OOFB01014328.1:0-10669 GCA_900323305.1 Trachyrincus murrayi | reverse complement strand
CAAGGAGGTCCACGTCGACGAGAAGCTCGGTGGGTGGAGTTGGGTTTGGGTTCCCCCCCCCCCGAGGTGCTTCTTTTGGAGGTGGTGGTGGTGTGGGGGGGGGGGGGGGGGGGGGGGGGGGGGGGGGGGGGGGGGGGGGGGGGGGGGGGGGGGGGGGTAATCCCTCAGGAATTCCTGTGGGTTTCTCCAGGGTGCTGGACAGCAGGGGTCGAAGGTCAACGCTGGGGCCCTGCTGTGACTGCCCCCCCTCCCTCTGTTTGCTCAACGGCTTGGCAGCAAAGGCAAGCGTCTGGAGAGTACTCAGAACACACCGCTGTTATCACCCAACACTTCATACCTCAGAGAGAGAGAGAGAGAGAGAGAGAGAGAGACAGAGAGAGAGAGAGAGAAGGGTGAACCCAGAGACCAGAGACACCCCCAACTCATTCAACCATCTACCCTCCCAACCACTCCTCCAACCCATTCACTTCCAGACCTCTGGACCTCCTCTGGACCTCCTCTGGACCTCCTCTGGACCTCCTCTAGACGTTCAGACCTCTAGACCTCCTCTGGACCTCCTCTGGACCTCCTCTGGACCTCCTCTAGACCTCCTCTAGATTAGGTCTAGTGTCTAGCCTGGTCTAGGTCTAGTCTCTAGTCTGGTCTAGGTCTAGTCTAGGTCTAGTCTCTAGTCTCTAGTCTGGTCTCAGTCTATCTCTAGACTGGTCTCGGTCTAGTCTAGTCTAGGTCTAGTATCTAGTCTGGTCTCGGTCTAGTCTCTAGTCTAGGTCTCTAGTCTGGTCTCGGTCTATTCTCTAGTCTAGTCTAGGTCTCTAGTCTGGTCTCGGTCTAGTCTGTAGTCTAGTCTAGGTCTAGTATCTTCCAGTGAAGGGTGTTTCAGGTAATCACCAGTCACCAGACACACATGCTGTTTATAATAAACAACGAATGTGCGAAGTGGGCAAAGAAAAGTTAAAAGAGCGTTTAATAAGAATTAGACACTTGACTGTTATTAAAGGTGTGTGTTCCACCTTTCATCTGAGACCGGGGTGCTGGGCTGAGGGGCTAAACGACATCCTTCTGTACCTGCAGATTCCTCTAAGTGCTTGGTAACTCAAGCATGACTCATTCCATTCACAAAATCTATGATTAGAAGTTGAAATGATACGGTGGCTGAGGAGCTGTGTTGCTTCTCTGAAATGAGATGGTGCTCTGTGGCGTTTGAAACTCAGATACTGTATTTAGGAGGCCTTTCGCCTAAACTTGTAAAAAATGACAGCCCTGTCTGTGAGAGAAAGGCAGCTCATGAAGGAAGGACCACATGAAAGACAGTTTAACCTCCAGACACTTCAAAGGCCCACAGCACCGCAAGCAAAACATCACTTAACACACAATTACTAATATTGCAGCTAAACTCAAATGGGCTTTTAAGAGGGATTTGATCGTGTTTATTTCAGGTAATAAGAGCATCATTAATTACATTAGTTACAAGTTAAGACTGATAAAAACGTAGTGGAGAGGTGGCTAATGGAAGAGATGTTGAAACACGCTGGGTTCATGAATGACCCGTTTGGACTGAGCAGTAGAGTTGTTACTGATTGTTAGGGTGAGGGGCACCACCGCGTGGTCCCGCTACTGTGCTACCGCTACTGTGCTACCGCTACTGGGGTACCGCTACTGGGGTACCGCTCCTGTGGTACCGCTACTGGGGTACCGCTCCTGTGGTACCGCTCCTGTGGTACCGCTACTGGGGTACCGCTACTGTGGTACCTGAGGTTAACTGAGTTTTGATACAAACATATGGTGTGTATGGAGAAGCTGGGTGCACACATTTCTCCTCATCTTATCTTATCTTATTTTATCTTCTTACTGCAGAAGGCCGTGGCCAGCGGGAAACAGTGGACAGAAACACGCACATCTGGCTCTAGAACAGTGTTTTTCAACCTGCGGTACGGGCACCACCAGCGGTACGGGCACCTCCAGAGGTACGGGCACCCCAGCGGTACGGGCACCTCCGGAGGTACGGGCACCCCAGTGGTACGGGCACCTCCGGAGGTACGGGCACCCCAGCGGTACGGGCACCTCCGGAGGTACGGGCACCCCAGCGGTACGGGCACCTCCGGAGGTACGGGCACCCCAGCGGTACGGGCACCTCCGGAGGTACGGGCACCCCATCGGTACGGGCACCTCCGGAGGTACGGGCACCCCAGCGGTACGGGCACCTCCGGAGGTACGGGCACCTCAGCGGTACGGGTACCGCAGGTTGAACAACTGTCCTAGAGCTAGACGGCCCCTAGCCCCAACCTGCAGCTTGATGACTTGGACCTAAATACAAACTGCACGTTGTCTTGATAAAAGTGTGAGCTGGATAACCAGTAGAATAGTGAGCGGTACTGAGAGAACAATGTGTGATGAGGGGAGGAGCAGGGAGGGAGGAGGAGAGGAGGTGAACTGGGGTTTCTCTGCTCAGGAGTCCTCCACAGGAAACTCCTTCTTCAGACGGGCTTTGGTGTGGAGTTGTGTAAACTAGGGAAATTCCTATTGTTGGTAGACGTACCAGCAGGCCTCTCTTAAGTCCTCAGGCATCTGGTGTGCAAGTCTGTGCTCCACGAGACAAACACAGAAACACACCAAACCACAGCTTACTAAACCCTGCCCCTTCCCCTATAAACACCCTACACAAGTAACACAACAATCACACAACAACTCCAGGTAAACACACTACCTGTGGCCAGGGGGACAGATATAAACATCAAAGCTAGCTAGGATGGCGTACCTTTAGCGTGTGTACGGCAGACACGGCTCAGCAAGCCCCGACACGCCTGCGTGCAGCGCTAATAAATCTAGCGGCGAAGGAGGAAAACCCTTAGCTGACAGCTTTATGGCTAAATGACTATTGTTGCTCATCATTAGCACAATCAATGGAGAGAACCAATAATTTATACTGTCTCTCGCCCCTACCCCCCCACTCTCTCATTTGGTCCCAGTCTGTCACCGTTAGCTGCTGGGCTAACCTCGCGGAGAGGCTAATAATAGCTCTGGTTATGACAGCGGGCATCACATGACACCTGGGAGCGATTAGACGATTGGATGAGAAGCTGACAGGTGGACAGGTGTTCAGTATTATGGACCGAGCTCTCTGATAGGCTAATCACCTGTACTAGTGACACCTGACACTTTATGAAACCTCAACATCTGGCACAAAGTCTAACAAATATGAGGTTGTCTTAACAATAATCACAAACCAGTGAATCAACCGATCAGTCCCAGCTCTCCAATGTCAAGAGAAACTATATTTGTCAAAACAACGGTCACAGTCCAGGGAGGAGAGCGGCCCTCCTCCCTGGGATGGCTCAGGGGAGGAGAGGGCGTCCCGGGAGGTCTGCTTCATCTGTGACAGCTTCCTGTTTCAGGCGGCCATTACAGCACTAAAGCGCCGTTCCCAGAGAGAACAGGGTTTATTGTGAATGGAGTCCAAAGTGGATCAACAGGAAACAATAGCCTGTTGTTTCAGAGGGATGATTAGGTGGGATAACGGCGGGCTAGCTAAAGCAGCTTAGCGCACGGAACGCTGTTATAACCGACTGCAACACGCCACTGAGCGCGCTCAGATGACCTCATTCACACTGCGCTAGCCCCGCCCCCCTGAATAGATCAAGCTTCAAACTGCAGGATACCAATCCACATATTAATAGATCAATGTGTGTGAGAGAGAGAGAGAGAGAGAGAGAGAAAGGGGGAGAGACATTGAGATTGACTTGACAGGTGTACCTTTCAAAGCCTCCCCAGACCTGACCTGTAGCAGTAACTTCATCTGCCGCTGTTTACAAAACACTTACGGCTACAAAGCACCGCCGTCTTGATCTGGCCATGGTACCGACAGACTAGAGCCCCACCAGAGAGCTCCACCGGAGAGCTCTACTAGAGAGCTCCACCAGAGAGCTCCACCAGAGAGCTCCACCAGAGAGCCCATCACAGAGCTCCACCAGAGAGCCCATCACAGAGCTCCACCAGAGAGCCCATCACAGAGCTCCACCAGAGAGCCGAGTCGACCTGAGAGAGGAGGAACTGGTGGGCTGGGTTGAGTAGTGGGGGGTTAAATGGAAGGCAGGGCTAAGCTAGCTTAATTTCTGTTTGATAGACTTTGATATGACGGCTTCCCAGCGGATAGTGGAGGGCGGTGATGAGCAGGGACTTGCAGGTTGTGTTTATTAATCACTAGGCTGTGTGATGTCTCTCAGCAGCCCAACACGTATAATTAGCCTTTAAAGGCCACGGGAAGCTTGATGGCTCTGACAGCCATTTTGTTTTATCTCCGTCTTCCTTTTGAAGTCACGGGAGCATGGAGCGGCTGGTGTGTGAGACGGTGCTCTCTGTGTGTGTGTGTGTGTGTGTGTGTTTACCTGGTCAGACAGCTCTGGTGATGTCATGGCGTTCTTCTGCTCACACGCCAGCCTGTCGAGCCGTGGTTCACTCATCTCTCCCCAGACGGTTCAAAGGTTGTCAGGGTTTTGACGGCCTGGTGCCACAAGGCCGACCCACATCCAGCCTTCCCAGAAACACACGAGGTATGAGGCAAGAAAAACAAACACGCCACGCCCCGATACACTCAGCCCCACCCTGACAGGCCAGAGACCCACCACCCCCTAGACTACTTAACCTGGACTAGTCTTAACCTGGACCAGTCTTAACCTGGACCAGTCTCTTAACCTGGACTAGTCTTAACCTGGACTAGTCTTAACCTGGACCAGTCTTAACCTGGAACAGAAAAATAAAGAGTCCTAGCAGACTGGATCAAGTGGAGAGATCAGAGGGGCTGCCCCTGGCCATGCTAAAGGAGAGATGCTAACTGATTGACCGTGCTAAAGGAGAGATGCTAACTGATTGACCGTGCTAAATGAGAGATGCTAACTGATTGACTGTGCTAAAGGAGAGATGCTAACTGATTGACCGTGCTAAAGGAGAGATGCTAAGTGGAACATCAACTAGGAATGTAAACACATGGGTGTTTACATTCAGGTCTCCTTCAGGTCCTCAGACACAAGAGCAACAAAGACCCAAATCTGGCTGTCTATTCGTCTTCAGCAGCTTAACAACTTATAGGGCTAGGGGTTAAGGCTAGGAACAGGGTTAGGGTTTAGGGTCAGGTTCAGGGCTAGGGTTAGGGTTTAGGGTCAGGTTCAGGGCTAGGGTTAGGGTTAGGGTCAGGTTCAGGGCTAGGGTTAGGCAGACCTTGCTGCTATTCTAGAGGATGTTTTTGGCTCCCCGGCTGCCAGGCGAGGCGTTGGAGACAGAGGTGTGAAGAGATGAGATACTCACCTGTTTACTTTGGCAGCGGAGAGCCAGCTGGAGGCGGGCCGCCAGCACCCAGACGCATCACCCGACACAGCACCCTGCACCCAGCACCCAAGAGGGGCCAGGGGGTCGTACAGTAACATCTGTCTGCACGTTAGCTGCCTTTGAATACGACATATTGTTGGATACGTGGACGTATCCTCAGGACAAACTCCTGGTCAAGACCGTGGATGAGAAGGATATTCAGTGACATATTTCCCTGGAGACGGGTCATACCGTGATCAGAGTGTGAACGCTGTCTGGAAGGTGTTAACAGTAGTTTAGTAAGAGAGTGTGGTAGCGGAGTGTGTACAGTAGGTATTGTGTTATCTCAACATGGCTGTCATGTCATGAATAGGACCTTACCTAAACAAACTGTGCTGTAACATCACATTAAGATGATTACTCAACATAATATAAGCTTATTAGAAGGAATGTGATCATTTGGATATTAGATAGAGGTTTTATTTTTAACCGTATTGAGTTATTTCTTTGAAGGTGTGCCACAAAAAACAGGATTGATATTGAGATTGAAGAGGAGATCTGATGGACAGAGGACGGGAAGGGAACCGGTAAATAAGTGTTGGTACTTTACCTTTCATCACTCAACGAGACGCTGGGAGATTCCTCGTGTTTGGCAGAAACTCAAGCCTCTTTGAAGTACCAGGCCTTGGTGAATGAGTTGCCTTGTGAAGGCTGAAGCAACACGTGTCCTTGGATTGAAGTTGAATTCGTGTTGTGTTGTTTATTTAGGGATGGGCTCGGTTTTCAACTATCACATCTCCACAGGCTTCACGAAGGTCAACAGTTTGTCAATGTTTTGTCGACTGTCGTGGAACTGAGACATGAGCAGGGGATGGTCACTGAAGACCACCTGCTGAAGAACCATAACTTAGTACCCTTATCTTACAGGATACACCACCAAGTATCCTAACATGTTAAGTAACCTAACTAGGCTAGGATATCAGGCTAGGACACAAGGCTAGGAGATCAGGATAGGAGACCAGACAGAAACTAGGCTAGAACACTAGGCTAGCACACTATAGGAGACCAGGCTAGGACACTAGGCTAGAAGACCAGGCTAGGTCACTAGTCTAGGACACTAGGCTAGGTGGAAAGCCCCCGGCGACGTGGTAATTCTAGAGAGTGCTTGTGATATTTATTCTTATTACCCAAAGAACTTGGCATTTAGGGAGCCCGCCACAAACACATTCCACAGGGAGAACCTGCGCCTCCTGTTTGCGCCTCCTGCTCGCGCCTCCTTCTGATGAAATAGCTGCTCCTGATTTATGGTCCCTCCTCCCGTCGTACTTACTTAATTCAGGGACTCTTTTTCCAAAATGAAATCAGTTAATTAGCTGCACGTTGCTCTGAGTTGGAGGAGGCTGGGGGTTATGGATGAAAATGGTATTAAACACTACTGCACCCGGGTTTCCTCTCCCGGGTTTGGCTGAGAAACCTTCTCAGAGGAACCTTCTCAGAGGAACACGACGGATGGATCCAGGCGACAACACACCACACCACTGGTCCAAATGTCAGCCCCCTCCCCTCCATAGAAACTCAGTAGAAAGGTTTCTTCTGTTGCAGCCCGTGAAGGTCAGCCCACTGCACTTTGTACATAATAGGTATGGCATGAGTCGCGGCGGTGTTATTGTATGGAGTCAGCGTGGCGTCGGGCGTGCAGACTTTTCCTCTGAGTCCCGGCGGGGGGGGCGTCGCAAGGTCCATTATTCTCTTCTATTTCTGGACCCAGTGATGGATTCTGCTCAATTATTGTCCATTACGGAGAAAGATGGCGGAGCGCCTCGCAGCAGAAATGATTGGTTCCCGCTGCAGTGACTTTACTTTCATGTCGCCACGGCGATGAACTCCCGACTTAGGGGAAGAACGAATTAAAATATTCTGCAGAACATGTTGGACAAGGCCGCTGTGCCGCTTCATTCATTTATTAATGATCATTCATTAATGTTGTTATTATTATTAATTAGCAGTAGTAGTGGCAGTATGGTAGGTGAGAGATGTGTAGATGGAGAAGGATTCTCTCCCACAGCTGTCAGGAACCAAAGCCCTCAAACCATCTCTACGCTGCCTTTAATGCTAAGCTGCAACTCTTCCTGCTTCATGTTCCTCTCACGAGGGAAGAGGAGGGAGAGGAGGAAAAGGAGAGATGAGGAGGGAGAAGAGGAGAGAGGAGATCAGGTCCTAGGTGGTGCCAGGGGTCCTAGATAGTGGCAGGGGTCCTAGGTGGTGCCAGGGGTCCTAGGTGGTGCCAGGGGTCCTAGATGGTGCTAGGGGTCCTTGGTGGTGCCCGGGGCCCGGGGCCGCCCAGGTCTCTCTGTGCCACAGGGCGGTCCAGCTCCCATTCATCAAAACAGACGATCAATAACTTCACAAGTGCTAATAAACGCTGGCACATCCAGTGATATGTGGAGCCTTGGTCATTTGGCCGGTGGATTCATGGTAAATCCATTGTTAGTCCAAAGTATGAGGTAATGTAGCACTTAGGAGATGAAGTCCACGTCTAATCATTCCCAGCTCCATCTCTCTCAGGAGCTAACCACCACCCCCACCCACTGATAGCACCCACCACCCCCACCCACTGAGAGCACCCACCACCCCCACCCACTGATAGCACCCACCACCCCCACCCACTGAGAGCACCCACCACCCCCACCCACTGAGAGCACCCACCACCCCAACCCACTGAGAGCACCCACCACCCCAACCCACTGAGAGCACCCAACGCAGCCCGGCCTGGCTTGACCTGACCGGGGAGGACAGTCTGTCTTGCTGCTAGCTGACTCAGCAGTGGGCTGCAGGGAGCTAGCGGTTAGCATAGTGGTTACCGTGGCGGTTAACGCAGCGCTTAGTGTAGCGTCGCCACCCCCTGCGGAGGGGAGGTGATAGTGTAGTGTCGCCACCCCCTGCGGAGGGGAGGTGATTAAAGTCATGTCATCACAGCGTCTCATATAATGGTTCATTAACTCTTATGAGATGTCCTCTCCCATCCATATCTCAGGGTCAGTATTACATCACAGCCCCAGCACATATTTACACTGGTCCAGATGTCTGCTGTATCATGAAATACATCAGGCAACACATCACATATTATATCATACATGATATCATGGCGGTACGGTGATTAAATATATCATAAAGATTACTGATTCATCCATTCCATATTTAACAGAATTCTTTCCTTCTCGATCTGAAACACATTATATACTGGATATCTGATAAAACATGGGCACTTCTCGCTGATTATGATTCTCCTTTTCATGTCTCCACGTCTGTAGTTTGGTGTTTTTGTGGCCCATGAGTCATCTGGAAATACCTGCCTCAGGTGAAGAGGTTCAGGTTGAAGCTCTTCAGAACACGACTCGCAGAGGACAGGGAAAATGAAAGCATGTGCTGAAAAGTGTCGTGAAGACAGCGGGAGGAATGCATCTTTTAAACATGATTTACAAACCTGGAGACAGCTCTCTGATGGTTCTGATGGAGGGGCGGGGTTCTGATGGAGGGGTTCTGATGGAGGGGCGGGGTTCTGATGGAGGGGTTCTGATGGAGGGGCGGGGTTCTGATGGAGGGTTGGGGTTCTGTTGGAGGGGTGGGGTTCTGATGGTAGGCTGGTTTTGATGGCGGACTGGTTCTGAAGGAGGGGTGGGGTTCTGATGGAGGACTGGTTCTGATGGCGGACTGGTTCTGAAGGAGGGGTGGGGTTCTGATGGAGGACTGGTTCTGTCCAAGCTCATCAACATCAGCCAAGCATTTAAAGACACTCCAAGTGCTGGTGTCAGTTAGGTGTGTGTGTGTGTGTGTGTGTCAGGTAGGCTGACCAGACCAGGTGAGCTCACGGTTCAGGTATGAGTAGCGTAGCTTTGTTCAGCGTCTCCGTCGTCGGCAGCCGGCTGACTCACCACCGTCCAACATGCAGACACACCTGCTACTAAATAATCATTAGACCGTTAGTAACATCTGTGAAAGACATGTTATTATGACACTGTTTTCACTACATGTGGCTCCCAACTGCCCCAAGCGAACAGTCAGAACAGGATATGTGCCGGTAGGGCTACTTCCGGCCACAGTACTTACGTCCATGACGTCATCTTTAACGGCTATTCGGCTACACTGCCTGGACCTCAGGGGGCGTGGCCGAAACGACGGCGGTTACCCCTTTACGCGGCCGTAAAGGGGGTCGGTCGGTGATTGTTGCCTAGCAACGAGTCGCCGTCGTCCGGTGATCTTTACGAGACAACGGCGACTCGTTGCTAGGCAACGGCGTGAGCGGCGTCCTGGAGGATGCTGACGGTTTGTTTCGTTGTTTCTCTTCTTGCTCTTTCACTAATAACTGAATAAATAAACAACATGCAGTCTTTACACTCTAATGTCGTCTTTTGAGACCATGCGTTCGGTATTGGGGAGTTTATTTGTTCATTTGTGAGAACTCTGTTCACAGCCTATGTTTGTATTGTATTTGTATTAGTTTGCGTTTAGTTGCGTTTACGTTAAACTTTAAATAACATTTCAGTCTTACCCAAATCAGTAGTTTAGGACTAAACTTGTCCATCATTACAGATTATATAACCGTGTGGCAGTTTCCCCTGCCATATGCCATCTCTGATGGCTTTCCCAGGCTTCTCCCCCAGCAGGACACAGGCAGTTAGTTGGTGGTAGTCTGAACAACAGAGCAGGTGGTACATGCTGGAGCTCCTCCTGAGTGTGTTTGCTGGTGGCTGGTTTAACCTGTGGGCCTGATTGGCCAATGCCCCACAGGTGTGCAGCCTGTCCCAGAGTCTAATCAGTCTGACTCCGACCAGGTGAGGCTGCTTAAACCAGCCACCAACAACACACACTCCACAAACCGTTACCTGGTTATGTAATCTAACCGTTACCTGGTTAATCTAACTGTTACCTGGTTAGGTAATCTAACCGTTACCTGGTTAATCTAACCCCTGACTTCTAAACAGACCAACACCAACCTGGTGATCACATCAGCTGCTTTCCAAGACCACATCTCACGGAGCCTGCGAGACCACCACGGGTCTAGGGCCAGACCGGGTCAGGCAGACCAGGATTTTGAGCGGGAGTATGTAGTTGATGACGCGCCGCCTTGTTTGACGTTAGGTAGGCAAGAAATGTCAATGAAATATAATGTTTTGTCTGTGATTTAAAAGCTTTTTGAAACTATTTCTCAGTGACTGTCGTGTTTCATCAGCCCAGCGGCTGGGTCTAGTGGCGGCCCCGGGTCTGGTGGCGGCCCCGGGTCTGGTGGCGGCCCCGGGTCTAGTGGCGGCCCCGGGTCTGGTGGCGGCCCCGGGTCTGGTGGCGGCCACGGGTCTAGTGGCGGCCCCCGCCC
>OOFB01014322.1:5000-13110 GCA_900323305.1 Trachyrincus murrayi | reverse complement strand
GGAAGCGCCACATGTTGCCCAGGCCGATGATGGAGCCGGCCACTGACAGGATGAACTCCACCTTGTTGCTCCACTGGCCGCGCTCCTCCATCTTTTCCTCTGCACGCGGACCCCCAACACCAAGCCCCTTGGACAGCACCGCTCCAGCGGTGTCACCTAGAGAACACACACATATAAACAACAACACACACACACACACACGCACAAACACACACACACACACACACACACACACACACACACACACACACACACACACACACACACACACACACACATACTGTACACACAGATACACACACATTACCGAGCTACACTCCAGCTGGGCCTAAGGTTTGAGACTCTGGCCTTGGATTGGCTGGCTGTTTACATAAAGAAGAAACGCTTGTGACTTGATAAATACATAGATACATCTTCCAAATGCAAGACGCAACTTGAGATTAAACTAATGTCTGTCAGTCTAAGTTAGCCGTGTAGGCCTATTCTCAAAACGAAAAGCCACAAAATAAAGAAATCAAAGAAATATTTCAGCACACCACACCACTCGCAAATAATATAAATAATATATATAATATGTAACGTGTGTCTTTAATTAGCGCTGTCATGGTCCGACGTGGAAATAGGCGGAGCTGGGTTAGGGGTCTCCTCGCGCGTGTGTAGCATCAAAGCACTGGTAGTCACACGGTAGCAGCACTCTCGCACGTTTTAGATCTCGCACAGGTGGGTGCACACGTTCTCGGTCAAATAAAATGACTAAAATAATCTCTAAACTAATGATGCACCAAGTCATGGTTTGTTTCATCAATATAAAATAATCTAATACAATTACCCATTGATAACATAATATAATTAATATGTTCATTAAATAATAGAATAAAAAATATTATAATACAAAAAAAACAACTTTAATTCCTCTTACACCGTACGTTATAATTTTTTTTGTTCAAATGTTTTTCTTTTGAATTATGATTGATTTTGCCATGGCTTTAGAAACAAAACCTATTTGAGTTTTCTAACCATCTATACACACAGACAGTAACAGCAACCATGACTCACCATTCATCGTAGATTCTGTCTCTCTCTCTCTCTCTCTCCAAGATGTCCTGTCTGCTGCTGGCAGCATATTGATCAGTGATCCGGAGGTTTTAGTATTTAACTGGCCCAAGGTGGGGGGGAGGGGCTTCATAGAACTGACTCTGGCCCCCCTGCGGCCAACCCTTTCCTCCCCTGCCCCGTTTAGATCAAAGTCTCTTTCTCTGCCCTATCCCCGTAGGGTAGAGGGACAGAGCTAAAATAGGATGCATACAACGGCACAGATTCACCACATCATAGAGAGAACAGTCACCTAATCTCATATAAACAATATGATTTTGATGATGAATTCCCACTCAATCTCCAAATCAATTCAAACTCCACACTCAACTTTCTGGGGACCTCAAATCAAAACGATTCAGATAAAATAGCACTTTATTAATCCCAAAAGTTCTTGAGTCTGCTATGGTCATGTGGTGTTGTTCATAGAATAATCAATTCTACAAGTAATGGGCCTTATTCTCCTAGCAGCCATCTTCAGTGCTAGGTGAATAAAGCCCATATCCTGGGACACACACACACACACACACACACACACACACACACACACACACACACACACACACACACACACACACACACACACACACACACACACACACACACACACACACACACACACACAGGAATCAAACCTGCAGTCACTACAAGGTGTATTGCCTATATGGTGAGGGCACTAGCAGGTTGAGCCACCAAGCCACCCAGTCTCTTGCTTTTAAACCCAGCTGGGCTACGGTGTGTGTGTGTGTGTGTGTGTGTGTGTGTGTGTCTAAGATCGTCATGTTTCCATTGTCTAAATCGATTTTTGTATTACCTGTAAGCAGACTCATAATACAAGTAAACATGGCATAGCATGTTCTCATCAAACCAAAAAATCTGGAAAAATGACACAATGAGTGAAGTATTACGACAGTAGTTAGTGTTTGTTAATGATACAGTACGGCCTGTAGAACCATACATAGTATTATCCTCACCCCAGCTAGTGTCTAACTACCTCAGCACACTCCCACAATGCACTGGGGCGGTTGGGGTCAGTTTGAGGCGGTTTGGACACTGGTGGACAGCAAGGCCTCCGCCCATTCCAACAACGGGGGTAATAAAATAAAATAACACATAACATGATGGGATTATTAGTCGATTAGTAATCAGATTAATTATTCAAAAGCACATCAGACAGAACACTAAATGTTATGTTAAATTTAATTAGTTCTCTTCTATGTCTTCATTCTGACCCACATCACGTCCCAGCCAAGTGACATCCTAACCCAGTGGTTCCCAACCTTTTTAGGCCCGTGACCACCAACATCTGATATCAACATCATGTGATACCAATGTCCCAGTGAACGTATGCACGCCACACTTGTGGCTACAAATCATTAGGCAGTCTTCTGTTCGTATATACGGGGCCTTTCTAAAATCTTTGACCTTTAAATTATTTGTTTGGCAATTACCTTAGTTTTGTGTGGTTTATCTGTAGATTTATTGTTTACTGTAGATATATTTTAAAGTAACGCAACAGGATCATACTATTTTTTTAAATAGTTTATTTTGTATTTGTATTCTTTCTGCACCAAAGTCTGAGGAAATCTGGTTTTGTGTGTGATGTGGGAAAGTATTTTGTGTAACAAGTTGGGAACCAATGATTTATACTGGTAATGCAATAAAATTGGGCAAACAAAGAGAAACAAAAGAAAGAAAATTCATCGAACTCGTTTGACTAGGAATAGTTTATTAAAGGTGGTAAATAAAAAAACAGCCACAATCCAATTAATTGCTTAAAACATATATGTACATTATAAATAATTCACTACATCACAGCCGTTTGTCGAGTAGTGAAGCCGGCATGTTCAAGCGTTACTGCTTTAGGTGGAAAGGCGGGGAGACAGATCCAACATGGTAGACTGAGGAACCAAGAGAGTTGATCAGAGAAAGAACCAGAAAGCAGCCGTGTTGTTTACCAGGTTGTACAGAATAGGACAGGAGGTATTGGTGACCTATTACAGGGGTCAAGAAGTTTAATAAAGACCGACAGACGATTGATGGAGATGATTGGTTCTGCTCTCCACTGGCTTATGACATCGCCGCGCCCTCGGAGTTGGTCAGCTTAGAGTTTGACTGATCATTGTCATCATCATACAGGAGGTGATGACTCCCCCCTCTCTCTCTTTCAGAGTCTCTCTCTCTCTCATCTCATCATCAGCATCAAACATGTCCTTTGGCTGGAAGGGCTGGTTTTTGCTACATTTAGTGTTCGTGTTTGTTATGTGTGTGAATATGGTACAGCATGTGTGTTATGAGTGTGTGTGTACCGTACAGTTTGCATGTATGTTAGATATGAGTGTGTGTGTGCGGTACAGTGTGGGTGGGTCCAACAGTGTGGGTCCTCAGAATAATTAGCTAACGAGCTAGCGCTGCGCTCCTCAGAACGTTAGCTTCCCGGCTGGCCGCCATGCAGCGATGCCGAGCTCCCTGGGAGAAGACTGGCGACGACCGTCTGCGTGTGTACCGCAGACGGAAGACTCTGCACACCGCCCCCGCACGCCGATGTCACCAAAACCACCACGCTCTCCTCCACAGCCGTCGCCGATGATTCCACCCGGACTACCGTGGCTCCGCCCCCGATGACGCCCGCCGTGGACACAACGACGTGGGCCTTGCGGGTGCAGTCCATGCAGATGTAGTCCTCGTTTTCCGCCATCTCACAGGATACGCCCACACACACCTGGTGGAACCACCCGTCACACCCGCCATCGCACTGCACCCAGTCCACCTGAGGAAGAGGAGGAAGGGGGAGGAACACGTTACGAACATATCTCTATATCTCTAATGTTTTAAATTCTACATTCAAAAATGTCATGGTATTTTGTCATCTGAACTCTAACCCAGGGGTAGGCAACCTTTTTAATGTCCCGTGCAAATAAAAAATAAAAAATGCATGGTGTGCCAATGTTTATTTTGAATGTGTATTTTTTCATTTCAATATAGGCTATACTCATTTAACTGTATGTTTCTTTCTTTCAGTATAGTGGCAGCATATTTTATGTATGAATTATTCATAAATAAACAATTTAAACGGTTTATGAATTATACATTTTCTTTGGCCACAAAATCGGACTGAAATGTGATTGATTGGAGCCGAGAGGGCAGCGTCAAAGTTTTAAATATATGCCGAAAACGGGCATCTCCGAGCAACGCCATGTAATGGAAAATGTTACCTCGTCTACGACAAAGCCTGTTCTCTAACCCCTGTGTCACCCTGTATACTCCTGTTATAGCGGACCAGATTATCATAGACAAGAGAGTAAATTGGGTAAATCTCTTTATGTACCCACGTTCTCTATGTGCATAAATGTGCCTCAATTAGGGCCTAAACTTTGGAAACATGAGATGATTATGATTTCGTTGTTGTAGTCAGTGAATGCTTTTACACTCGAGGTCATACATTTAATAATCTATCCACAAGTAGCTTTCTATGGCAACATCATGTTTGCTGCACATTACTGTTGGTGGATTCAGCGCCTTGGAGAGGCTATGGCTCGGTCTGGATGGATTGATAGTCAATTCGTACCTTCGAGTATTTGAAAATATTTTTAAAAATTAACACGATGATTCTACTAGAAGCTGAAGCAGCACAACGTCGGCTAGGCATTCAACCCGTCACTTTAATCTTCTAATTTGAGTTAGTTATATAATACCATAATTATATAAATATTAAATACCACTGACAAGCTGGTCGGTTTGCAATACTTGATCGATTAGCATTTTGTTTACTAGTTACCAAATGTCGCTTCGTAGTAAATCAGCAAAGTGATGCATTGCTCATTCAAATGACCCGCTTGGAACTATCTGAAGCTACATGAACCACGTGACCATCTGCTACAGCCTACAATTCCCTGTGCTGTGATTGGCTGACCTGGGAGCAGGCGGCGACGGCCAATGGTTAACTCGCTGGCTTATTTACGAGCAGCCCGTGCTGTGGAAGGAGCAGGAAGGCAGGTCCTGTTAATATGTGATGTGTTACCCTCTTTAAGGTGTTCCAGTGCTGTTATCATGGGTGCCACTTCCACACTTTTCCAGGATTTTGGGTAATAAAAGGCTTGTGGTCTTGCGGTGTTGTTTGTTATTAACTCCACATTAAGCAGGTTGAGTCACAGACTAGCGGGCCCCAAACCCAACCCAAGGTGAGAGCAGCCCATGTGCTTAACTACAGATACATACCGATATGTATTCACTATATGTACAGACATGTTGCCAGTGGTCCCATCTAGCTCAACTGGTAGAGCAGGGTATTAACACTGCCAGGGTTAAGGGTTTGTTTCCCTGTCTAGCGCAACTGGTAGAGCATGGCACTAATGCCCCGATATTACTTTCATTTCACTGCACACCCCGTGTATGTATGTGACAAATAAACATCTTGATCTTGATCTTGATATAATTCAAACTAAATCGAAATTGTCGTGTTGGGTAGAGCCCAACCGATATATCGGACGGCCGATAATATCTTCCAATATTAGCCTTCTGCAGATATATCGGTATCTGCATTTTGGTCTGGCCGCCGTGGCCGATACTAGAAAAAAAGGTGAAAGCCATGCCTGTTTACTAAGTAGATGTCATAACCTAGTTTGACCAGCAGAGCGCTCCTGGAGTCAATGTTTAGCTCTGCTGTGTCATGAGTTGGCTTTGCAGAGGAGGAGGTGGAGCAGTTTTACCTACCTATATATATATAATTTATATTATTTGCCAGTGGTGTGGTGTGCTGAAATATTTCTTTGATTTCTTTATTTTGTGGCTTTTCGTTTTGAGAATAGGCCTACATGGTTAACTTAGACTGACAGACATTAGTTTAATCTCAAGCTGTGTCTTGCATTTGGAAGATGTATCTATGTATTTATCAAGTCATATATCAGTTACCATCAGAACTATAAGCCACGTGATGTAGCCTATTAGGCCTACCAAGTTTAGTAGATATTATGCCCCAGACAGAACGGCTATAGTGTTTTTCATTTGATGGGTGACACAAGGAAAGGCCTACATTGTTTAGTAGGAGATAAGGTAGGAAATAACATTAACCTTTTTAATTATATGAAAGAACGAATAATAACAAATTACGCAGTTGAGAACTCTATTCTGCACGTATGACAATGTGTGTCCAACACATACAATTAGTTAGAAAACATTTTCGTGGGAAAATGAATTATCCCAAATGTTTGCAAACTGAGTATTGTGGGCCCTACGTGTCCACTGGAGCCTTGCCCAGCGGATTATCCAGTTTAACTTTCAAATAAACTCATGCGCTCCGCTCCATGGACACTGACGCTTATGCAGAAGCTCTAGTTATTAGAGAAGACATCACACACAGCAACAGCATATTACCAAGGTTGGCTATGCATATGATAATTACTATTGAAATGTAATGTGTGCACAGTTAGTAAACTACACTATGTAGAAGCATTATAATGCAAAGTTGTTTGGTTCCTTCATAATTAAGATGTAATTTCATTGAATGGGTCTTTTTTTTTTTAATTTATAAAAAAAGCAAGGTTTGGGATCTCTTCACAAAACACCCCAGTGGGGAAGTGACCTGCAAGTGAACTCATTGCACTAGGAAAACTTACTACCTCGGTCTTACCTTTTAAATACAGTTTGATTCAATGCTGTGGCTGCAATATGTTCTGTTAGGACTGTCACAATTACTTTGTAACCAAACTTGATTGGTTGATGATCATGAATTACCAAAGCTTAGATGGAGCTGCAGCGTGTAGCAGCTTATAGTTTAATATTTCAGGACACACAACTTTCCAAACTAGGAGTGGGACTTAGATTAGATTTTTGTTACAATATCTGGATAGGGATCAAATATTTGGGTTGGCTGAGACTACAGTTGAGGCTACAGAGGAACCAATAGGGAGTCACCAGGGGAGGAAACCCAGCAGGTGAGCCTCACCTTGTCCTTGCAGGGCCGCTGGCAGTTCTTGGCAGCACACACAGCGTTCTCGTCGTTGGAATCCTCGGCGCCGGACCAGTCGTACTTGGACGGGATGTCCAGAATCTTCTTCTCCTTCCTCTTGTCTAGCCCCTCCCTCACGCCCTCCACCTTGGCCGCCGCCTTCTCCTTCCTCTTCCTCTCCTTCTCCTCCTTGGCGAGCCGCTTGGCGAGCTGCTTGAGCTCGCGGCTCTTCTCCACACCTACCTTCAGCTTCTTCTTCTTAGCTTTTCCCGCCAGCCCCAGCTCTAGCCCCGCCCTCTTCAGCTCCTTGCTCTTGGCGTGGCGGAGGTCTCCCGAGGTGACGGAGGCCATCAGCATGTGGTGCTGCTCAGCACGCTCCAGCTTCCTCCTCCTCTTCTTCTCAGACTCCTTCAGCTTCATCTTCAGGGGCTTGTCCAGCAGCGAGTCGCCGGGCTGGAGTGGAGGAAGGAAAACACAGACTTAGCAACAGCACCCTCTATGGTACGTAATATATGACAACGGTAACCACTGATGACAACAGACAGCTTCAAGCTGTTCTGATGCCCTGTTGGTGGACACCTGCAGGTGGCTCAGTGTGTAGAGAGAGAGCACTGATGCCAAGCAACGCAGCGCAGGAGGTTCACGGTCCCACCTCAACCAAAAATGTTCTGAGAAACGGCAAGAAACCAACACACAGTCTATGGTCTACTACTACTTATGCATTTGCCCATGATCACCATACGCTGTAGGACCCCGCCATAGTGCATGTTTGTTATTGTTATTACCTCCATGACCTGGAGGAAGCGTTCCTCAGAGGGGGGGTGTGTGGCCTGCAGGATCCTCCAGATGTGGAGGGTCTCGTCCAGGGAGACCTCCAGCAGGTCCCCCACCATCATCAGCTCCTCCAGCTGGGCCTTGGCCTGGGGGGACAGCTCCAGCACCGGGGGCTCCAGGCTACGGGGGACCAGGGGGGTCTTCCGGGGCTGCTTCCTAGGGGTGGCCAGGCCTACAGGGGGGAGAGACAGACAAACAAGGGGAGGGGGAGAGAGAGAGAGGGAGAGAGACAGACAA